>JALPQD010000746.1:608679-685422 GCA_023101885.1 Typhlomys cinereus | reverse complement strand
TGGACGTCCATTGGAGTATAAATTATTATTATTTTAATGAAGTCAACCTGTGAAGGGGCCTTTGACCCAGCAGGCAACGGGGCAAGTACTGGGCTATGAAGCAGAGACACTTCACATCCCGTGCAAGGATGGGGTTCTATTTCCTTCTCAACGTCCTTTGCTTGACTTTGGAGCTGAACGGATCTGTCTGGGCACCTGGCTGAGAGAGCTCATGAAGGAATGCTCACGTGTACTTTCTGTGGAAGTCCATTTTGCTTCATTCGCAGGACAATGGGAAAAAACCAACAGCATAAGTAATCAGACAGCAAATAACCCGTGAGTGATTCAGGACAGGTACTTTCTCTGGCACGCCCACTCATTCCAGTTTTTTCATTTTAATCTCCCTTGCATGAGTCGGTTTTAATTTTCTTATCCCATGGTCCTGTGTCTTGTGTCATCTTGTCCTTATTGATCTGGGCTGGATTTTCAAACACACGAATTTGTCTTGTCATTCTGTCAATCTTAAGCAATGGCACCCATGTTCCTTGCTTTATTTCAGCTTGGCGAACAGCAACTGTCCTCAGGCCTTTAGGCTTGACCCAGAGTCCAATTTTATTATTGAAATCCTCCCATCGGCTTTTCAAAAAATATTCAGTCATGCCACTCTGTGTTTTCACGGAATCCACGTAGTCTGTCAGCTACCATGTAAGACAAGGTGTCTGATCCACAGCCCTCATTTCATATAAACTAAGCATCTGAAGTCTAACATGATTCTATGATTTCACAGTTCACTATATGTATTTTGCGTGTAATTCAGTTTGAGTTGGAGAAATGGCTCATATGCCTTACAAGCAGAAGGTCTGGAGTTCATATCCCAGATTCCACCTAAACCACTAGGTGGAAACG
The DNA here is from genome assembly GCA_023101885.1 of Typhlomys cinereus. Lineage (NCBI taxonomy): Eukaryota > Metazoa > Chordata > Mammalia > Rodentia > Platacanthomyidae > Typhlomys > Typhlomys cinereus. Next base: position 684,537 of record JALPQD010000746.1, on the reverse strand, counting down.
GTGGGGGTCTGTACTGGAGGTCCTGGAACTTGGAGCCTGGAAAACTCCAGAGTAAAGCAAATAGGATGTAGAAACAATCCAGGTTGATTCCTGAAGTCGCCTTTGGGTCTCTAAAGGCACATGCAATGCCCTCTGATACACACAGACACACACAACACAGATGAACAAGTTAAAGAATACATAAAAAGAAATTACATTATTTATTAAACAAAGCTCCTTTTTATTTTATTTTTATTATTTTTATTTGTGTATGCATGTTATGCGTGTGTATGTGTGTGTATGTATGCATGTGTATGTATGCGTGTGTATGTATGTGTGTGTATGAATGTGTGTGTATGTATGTGTGTAGAACCAATGGACAAATTCCGGAACCACCATGGACACGTCCACCTCCTCCTTGTTTACTCTGCCTGGGATTCACAGGCTTACTACCAGGACCAGAAGTGCAGCCACCGCTTCCACCCGGCGTCTATACGTGGGGTCTAGGATCTGAACTCAGGACCTTCTGCCTGCAAGGCAGAGGCTTAACCCCTGAGCCACCTCTCCAGCCCCAACAAAGCTCCTTTTTAAAAGAATAAATTTATTTATTTGTTTATTGTGTATGAGTGTGTGCATGCACATGTACAAGAGGGCACTTGGGTGTGTGTACCTGCAGAGACCCAAGGGTAACATCAGAAATCATCCTGGATTGCTCTTCTTCCTTATTGCTTTGCTCTGAGATTTCCAGGGCTCTGTCTTCCTGGGTCAGAGTTACAAACTGCCACCACAAACACTTGCATTTTTATGTGGGATCTGAGGGTTCTGAACTCAGGTTCTTTGGTTTTGAGGTAAAGGCTTTAACCCCTGAGCCAACCTTCCCCCCAGCCCAACAAACTCCTCTAATCCAGTACTATCCAGAGACTCATCTCAGGTGATGATGGATGATGATGTTGACAATGTTGCTGTGAAACAGGGTCTCATTGGTGTGTCCCACTGTGATCTGAACTCCTAGGACCAATGCCATCCTCTGCCTCAGCTCCTCTAGGGAGCTGTGACTAAGTCATGTATGTCATCATACCTGACTAAGAGTATTTTATAATGGTTACATTGAAGTCAATTTCTTCATGTACTTACAGGAAATTTTGCTCACGTTTTGGTTTATTATTATTTGTGCTCACGATGTTATGTGCATACATGCATGTGTACATGCATGTGTATGTATAGGTCTGTACACTGGCATAGCATTGTTATATAGGTTAGAAGCCATCTTTGTGGCACTGGTTATCTGTAATCCACCTCTTGGTGGGTTTTGGGATAGAACTCAGATTGTCAGATCTGTGCAGTAATCTCCATGTTTTTGATACTGTTTTTGATACACTAGAGAGTATGGCATTGATAAACAAACATGAACATAAGCTCATCTCGTCGACCCAGACAAAAGGGACTTCAGATTTAAACCTAAATAAAATCAAGGTTTGAGAATGCATTTAAAATTCTTTCTTAGTGTGGGGAGATGTCTCAGTGGTTCTGCCACATTTCCTTGATTGCTAGAGATGGATGTTAAAAATGGTCATTCATATACATGATTTTACTTAGTCATAGAGGTAAATGAATATCCCATTTGTAGAAAAATAAATGGACTCATAGATAATTAAGTGAAGAAAATTAAATCAGACAGAAAGACAAATATCTGCTTTGTCTCACTTGTAGAATGCAGATTTGATACATGTTCACACACACACACACTCACACACACACACACAAGTAAACATGCATGGTATGAAAGCAGAAGTGGCAAGAAGCAGAGGTCAAGAGATTGTGCTGGGTAAATATAACTAAAGTACAGTGATGTGGATGTCTGAAAATGTCATAGTGACATTATTTTGTTTATCACCTAAAATCAATAAAGATATCATTAAATTGAAAGAAACAACAGGTGAAAAAACTAAGCAAGAGCCTTCATCCATCTGTCCAGGCATCCATCCATCTTTCCATCTGTCCATCCATCCATCTGCCGTCCGCCCACCCACCCATCCATCCATCCATCTATCCTTTCATCCATCCATCCATCCATCCATCCATCCATCCATCCATCCATCCATCATCCATCCATCCATCCATCCATCCATCCATCCATCCATCCATCCATCCACCTACCCACCTACCCATCCACTCACCCACCCATCCATGGCAGAGCACACAGCTAAGGATCATATGTTGACAGCATGTACACCTGTCAGAAAACATTGACCTTGGTTTTCTGGGGCTCACTTTTCATGAAAAGGTCACCATCTGCCCTGTCAGTGACTGTGATATCACAAAACAGAACTTGCTGGAAGAGCAATCAATATCCACAAAACAGAATGAAATAGTGGCTAAAGTATTAATGGATTGGGGTCTCATCCTGTAAGCAGTACAGGAAGCCTAGGAGAAGAGATGCCATTGTAGGTAAGAGTTGGAAAAACCGACAGGTAGGATCTGCTAGGGGGGGCATAGGCAAAGGGTTAGGGTTAGACAAGAGAAATCTATAGGAGTGATTTAAATAGGGACACCATGAATGAAGTGTTGGGCCCAGTGTTGAAAAGGAGAACATGCACGTGCGAGAGGAGAGAAATGAGTTCATTCTTACTTAACCATGGACTCATTATTAATGCCAGGATTATTGATAACAACTTTCCCTCTTTCAGTGGTTTCCAAGAACAAAACTCATTTAGAAGGTGACAGACCGTAGAGGCCTCTGTGCTTACGTCTGTCCTTTCATCTCATTGATCATGGCCAAGTCCTTCAATTCAACGTCAGCTGGAGGATTCTGGTAGTGAGAGGACATTGTCTCTTGCCAAGACATAATAGGATTCGGTGTGGCATCCCAGTCCTTATGCACCTACCTTGCCACCTGCTAGGACAGAAGCCACACAAAAGGCCTCTTGTTCATACCCCCTACCACAAGGTGTCTACACTCGAGAGATAATGTTTTCTCTCACTTCCATGGTGTTTTGGGACATCCAATGGTGTCCTTTCCTTAGGGAATCAGATAATAAGAACTTGTTCAGAAAGGATTCTCTTTTCCAGTCAAGAAAACCAGAAGTCTCCTAATAATTGCTTGGATAAGCTTTCCTCTTCCAGAAACAGACACTTTTTCATAATTCCAAAGACACTCAGAGAAGTCTGTCATCCTTCAATGTCCCACAGTCTGGACATGTATTTATGGATCAACTTCTAGGACAAAGGATGGTTCACTTTAAATTGTTCTCAAATAAGACTTTGGATGGGCTTGTGTTTTAGAAGAGAAATAGAGAGAGACCTGAGATACAGTCATATGGACAATTTTTTTTGCATCTGAAAGTACTTGCTGTACTTAAGAGAAAGAGGAAATGTGTAAGAGACATCTTATCATGTGCTTGTATATTTATGGAAAAAACTACAAAATTTTCATGCTCATATGATTCCAAGTTATAGATATATCTGCTGTGTAGAATTTGGGGGCAAGATGAACCACATTTCCTTCTTTCTATCATTCTGTAGTTCTGCAGATCTCCACCTTTGCTCTCCCCCCTCCCTTCTCTCAAAATTGAAGCCAGGGACCAGAGTGATATCCCGAAGACAAACAGTACTTTTTCCTTTCCTGGATGAGAACTATTTGAACTTTGTGGTCAGGATGGAAGGACATAGAAATGGCAATGGCCTAGCCCATGATATGATCTAACCCGGATCCAACTCATCACCTGAAACTAGAAGCTGGATGTGGAAACACAGCCCGGATCAGCTACCACCCTCTGGCTATTTCTTGACACTCAGATACCTTGAACTTTATAAACTGAACCTTGGTACACAGGTGTGATTAAGCATTAAATCACATATGAAGCAATAGTTTATTTGATCTGTTAGGTGCCTCAGCTGATGGTTTCTTCCATTAATTAGAAATTTTTTCTTATACTTAATGACTATCCTTTTCTGTGAACCACAGATACCCCATAGTTGTGAGCATTTTTCCCAAAGAGGGTTGGAAAGAGGGAGAGGAGGGAGCCGATGTCAAGGCCTTCCACTTCGAGAGAAGTGAATCTTTACCAGTTGTTTTTAGTTCCCACTTCCACCAACACCCTTTGATATAGTCTGCAGAGGCATCATAAAACTGAGTGACACAAGAAAGGACTCTGGGAATTGGGGCGGGAGGCACGGGGGGATGGGGAGGGAGGAGAAGCAGGGGGCTCGGGGGGAGGAGGAGGGAGGGAGGAAACTGGTGTACCTATTAAGTTTGTATGAGCTGAAATAATAATAAAAATATATTTAAAAAAAAAGAACCAGTGACAGTGGGGATACTATTGACATCAAGTGTGCAGACACTAGGGTAGTTGGTCAGTCTCAGATACCATCAGTGACAGTGCTAAGAACTAGAAAAGCTGGTCACTAGTGCGCGTATAAGGCCTTCTACTCCGGCTTGGAGCTGTGAGTTTGGTAAGATACCAGCAGGACCATGGAGCCTTCTATCTGCCAGTATGCTGAGCTCAGTCTTATATCCACGCCTCTCTCCTTGATTTCTTTCTATACCAGGAGGCTTTCTCACCTGTCACCTTCAATCCTTCATATCCATGTCTTGCACTTCATAAAACCTTCTTTTCTGGAGTGTGTGCAGCTCATGAAGATTTTAACCTATTTTCTCTCCACTTTCTGCTCTTCTGTTTCTTCTTCTTCTTCCTCCTTCTCCTCCACCTTTTCCCTCCACCTCTTTTTCTTTTCCTCCTTTTCCTCTTCCTCCTCTTCTTTGTTCTTCTCTTCCTCCTCCTTCTCCTCCTTTTTTCTGCTCTTCCTCTTTTTCATTCTCCTTCTCCCCCTTTTTTCCTCTTCTTTCTTCTCCTCTTCGTCTTCCTCATCCTTTTCTTCTTCTTTTCTCTCCTCTTTCTCCTCTTCCCACTCTCTTCTTAGACAATTCCATGTGGCCAAGTACAGCCCAAAACGCATTATCTTCCTACCTTAGCTTTCAGAGTGCCATGAGTATCAGAATGTTCCACCATATCTGGCTTTCATGGTCTCATTCTTCCTAGATATCTTGTTTTTTTCTAATTTGCCTTATTACGCTCATTCATTTTGCACAATAATGTATTTTCCCAGAACATCCAATAGTTATTTTAACAAATGCATCAATTTTCGCCTGGATGTGGCTCAAGGCAGATCCTAAACTAACAGATAATTTTCAGTGACTTGATTTATTTCTGACATATCATCTGGTATAATATTTTCCTCTTCTCTCTTTTGTTGTAATTTTCTTTACTAAAAAAAGTTAGTGGGAAGGAATTTAAGAAGACCTAATAGGTATAATGAGAATTAATATTGGGAAAATGTCCCAGCTTCCACAGACTGACCCCTGACAAATGGCCAATAAAATTTTTTTTCAGAGACTAAAAGGAAATCTTACAATTCCAATTGAACATAAAGCATACAAAGCCGCTGCAAGGAAGAAGGATCACAGCACCTGCCTTGAAATTTTATTGAGATGGGAATGGGAGGAGCATCCCTAAATTCAGAGCACTTGGGGTTCTGAGACAGGAGGCTCCCAAGAGCAAGACCATCCTGGGCTCAAAGAAAACCAATGAGCAAAACTATGGGACAAATGTTCAATAATGGAAACAAAATGACACTGTCATTAAAAGAGACACAAATAACAGTGAACACACAGATTCAGGCACATGTAATAAATTAACTTGTGTGGGATCTGGGATCTGCATTCAGGTCCTTCTGCTTGAGAGACAGAGGCTTAACTCCAGATCCCACATGCAAGTGCCAGGCGGTAATGGCGAGGCCTGCACTTCTGGCCCTGGTGGGCACAGCCTGGAAAAATCCCAGGGCGAAACAAAAAGGAAGTAGAAGCAACCCAGGATGAATCCTGAAATCACCCTTGGGCTTCCACAGGCATACACAGTGTACTCTGATACACACACACACACACACACACACACACACACACACACACACACTGACAAAGAATATTTTTTAGCATATAAGTTTTTTTTCCTATTTCCTGGTTCAACATAGTTCTATGTTATTATTTTCTTTTTTTTAATAATACATTTTTTATTATTATTTCCGCTCATACAAACTTTTTTTTTCATGATTGCAATTTTTTTTTTATTTCAGCTCATACAAACTTATTAGGTACACCAGTTCCCTCCCTCCCTCCTCCTCCCCCCGTAGCCCCTGTTCCCCCTCCCTACCCCTCTCCCTCCCCATCCCCCAGTGCCTCCCACCCCAATTCCCAGAGAGTCCTTTCTTGTGCATGACTGATTTTCCTCTGGGCCCTCCTCTCCGATGACGTACAAGGACCCAGTGGCCTTTGCCGAACCCTTTCCCGTGTTCCCCTTAGGTATAGGAACACTGCTGTGGCTGCCAATTCTTTGCCTCCAAGGATCTTGGTGCCTTTAGCAGATGCTAGACTTTGTGAGGTCAACAGTGTGTTGGACAATGCGCAGGGCATGCAAAGTCCAATTATGATTGCTTCAGCCCTAACTAGTATAGAGTATCTTACATATCATTGCTCCTCCCATCCTTATGCTCTTACACTCTTACCGCCCCCTCTTCTGCAAATTTCCCTGAGCTTCAAGATGGGGAGAGACTAAGCTGGCCTAGTTCTAGGTGGTTGATAAAGAGTCTCTGAAGTTCTGGATTGTGGTTTGTTGATTTTCTTTTGCAGTTTTGCTGCTCCTGCAATGCCCTTCACTCCCTCCTGGTGGGCATTGTATGTTACCCCCTGGCCAGAGACAAAAAGCTGTTATTAGAGTCTTGTGAAAAAAGCACATTCAAAGGTAGATGTAATAAAAGTGGGAAACCACAGTGAGGGAGGGGTCTATCACCCATTTGCAAAATGGTTACTTTTTATCTGCCAGACTATATGCCCTCCTCTTCTGGTGAGATCACACCCCCTCAGTAGTAAATGATCAGGAACAAAAGTCTGTGAACTTAATCACATGTCTCATTACTTATTTGGGTCCTTGATGGAGGCCTATTTTCTCCGCTGTAACATGGTCCCTTCTCTCCTTGTTTCTGGGGTGGCCCTCCTAATGCATCCCTCCTGTTCATAATCCTTGGAATTACTGTCTCTAGGTGGGCTGGGTGGGTTTGGTACTAGGAGCCACCTATTAGGGAGTACATATGGCGCTTAATTTTCTGGGTCTGGGATACTTCACTTAATATAATTGTTTCTAATGATATCCATTTCCTGGCAAATTCCAGTAATTCACCATTTTTGATGGCTGAGTAGTACTCCATTGTATAGATGTACCACAGTTTCCTTATCCACTCATCAACTGTTGGACATTTGGGTTGATTCCATGACTTTGCTATTGTAAACAGTGCTGCTATGAACGTGGCTGTGCTTGTGCTATCGAGGTGAACCTCTGCTGTATGGGGGGTTATTCCCAAAAGTGGAATAGCAGGGTCATATGGCATTTCAATCTTTAATTTGTTTAAGAATCTCCAGATGGCTCGCCAGAGTGGCTGTATGAGGCTGCATTCCCACCAGCAATGTAGGAGAGTTCCCCTCTCTCCACATCCTCTCCAGCATTTGGTGTTGTTTGTATTGTGGATTTTTGCCATCCTGACCGGGGTGTGATGATGTCTCAGGGAAGTTTTGATTTGCATTTCCCTGATGGCTAAGGAAGTGGAGCATTTTTTCAGATATTTGTTAGACATTTTAATTTCATCTCTGGTAAAAATTTCTTTTAGGTTCCAGGGCCCATTTTTTAATTGGGCCATTGGTTTCCCTGGTGTTTAGTTTTCTAAGTTCTTTGTGCACTCTGGACAGCAGAGTTCTATCAGATGTGTGGTTAGTGAAGATTTTCTCCCATTCTGTGGGTTGCTTTTGAGCTCGTGTGACAATCTCTTTATCTGAATAGAAGCTCTTTAATTTCACAAGATCCCAACTGTTGAGAGTTGGTAGTAGTGACTGTGCCATTGGATGTCTGTTTAGGAACTGTTGGCCTAGCCCAATCAGCTCAAGGGAGTTCCCTATCCTTTCAGCTATGGTTTTTATAGTCTCTGGCCTTAAATCAAGGTCCTTGATCCATTTGGAATTAAGTCTTATACATGGTGACAAGTACGGGTCCAGCTTTAATCTTCTGCATGTGGAGATCCAGTTTTGCCAGCACCATTTGTTGAAGATGCTGTTCTTTTTTCATTGGATTCTTTGGGCCCCTTTGTCAAAGACCAAATGGCTGTAACTTTGTGGGCTTATATCTGGGTCTTCAATCCTTATCCATTGATCTGTGTGTCTATTTTGGAGCCAGTACCAGGCTGTCTTTATAACTATGGATTTGTAGTATAGACTTAGGTTTGGTATGGCAATACCTCCAGCTGTGTTTTTGTTACTCAGGATTGTCTTTGCTATCTTGGGTCTTTTGTGCCTCCATAGGAACTGTGAGATTGTTTGGTCAACTTCTTTGAAGAATTGCTTTGGGATTTTGATTGGTATAGTATTGAATCTGTATATTGCCTTTGGTAGGATGGTCATTTTTACGATGTTGATTCTGCCAATCCAGGAACAAAGGAGGTCTTTCCACCTTCTGGTGTCTTCTGCTATTTCTTTCTTGAGGGTTTTAAAGTTTTCATTGTAAAGGTCTTTTACCTCCTTGGTTAGGTTTATACCAAGGTATTTCATTTTTTTAGGGGCTATAGTAATTGGGATTGTTTCTCTCAAGGCTTTTTCGCTTCTGTCATTCTGGGCATATAGGAAGGCCTCTGATTTTTGTACATTTGTTTTGTATCCTGCCACCCTGCTGAACTTCTCAATTAGTTCCAGAAGCTTCCTGGTGGAGTTTTTGGGATCACTCAGGTATAAGATCATGTCATCTGCAAATAGGGATAGCTTGACTTCTTCCTTGCCGATTTGAATCCCTCTTATATCCCTTTCTTGTCTTATGGCTTCAGCTAAGACTTCAAGTACAATATTGAATAGAAGTGTTGAGAGTGGACAGCTTTGTCTAGTTCCTGATCGAAGTGGGAATGCTTCCAATTGTTCCCCATTGAGTATAATCCTTGCTGTAGGCTTGTTGTATACAGCTTTTATTATATTGATAAAAGTTCCTTCCATTCCTACTGTCTCGAGCGTTTTGATCATAAAAGGCTGTTGGATCTTGTCAAAAGCTTTTTCTGCATCTATCGAGAGTATCATGTGGTCTTGGACTTTGGACTGGTTTACATGATGAATTACATTTATTGATTTGCGTATGTTGAATCAACATTGTGTGCCGGGGATGAAGCCTACTTGGATCCCGTGAATGATCTTTTTGATATGTTTTTTAATCCGATTTGCTAAGACTTTGTTGAGAATCTTTGCGTCTGTGTTCGTCAGGGAGATTGGCCTATAGTTTTCTTTTTTAAGTGAATCTTTATTAGGTTTTGGGATTAAAACGATATTAGCTTCATAGAAGGAATTTGGTAGTGTTCCTTCCTTTGCTATTTGATGGAACAGTTTAAGGAGTATTGGTGTTATTGACTCCTTAAATGCCTGGTAGAACTCTGTGCTGAATCCATCTGGTCCAGGACATTTTTTGGTGGGAAGATTCGAGATTACTTCTTCAATTTCCTCATATGTTATAGGGCTATTTAAGTAATTCACAACTTCTTGATTCAATTTAGGTAAGTTGTGTTTACTTAGAAATTCATCCATCTCTTTTGAGTTGTCAAACTTCACAGAGTATTTTTTGAAATACGATGTTATAATTCTCTGGATTTCTTGTGTATCAGTAGTGATAACTTCATGTTCTTTTCTTATGAACTTTCAGTAGTTTTTTTTATTAAAAATGTAATTATACATTTAAAAATTTTCTTACCAGTTCCCTCCCTCCCCTCCCTCCCCCCGAACCCCCTCCTCCCCTTCCCCATCCCCCAGTGCCTCCCCCCCAATTCCCAGAGAGTCCTTTATTGTGTACGCCTAACTCTCCACTGGGTCCTCCTGTCCGATGACATATAAGGACCCAGTGGCATTTCCATAAGCCCTTTCTCTTGTTCCCCTTAAGCATAAGATCACTACTATGGCTGTCAATCCCTTGCCTCCAGGGGTCTCGGTGCCCTTAACAGATGCTAGACTTTATGAGGGCAACAGTGCGCTGGACATTGCGCAGGGCATGCAAAGTCCCATTATGATTGCTTTGGCCCCAACTATTGTTGAGAATCTTGCAAATCGTTGCTCCTCCCATCCTTTTGCTCTTACAATCTTACCGCCCCCTCTTCCGCAAATGTCCCTGAGCTCCAGGATGGGGAGAGATTAGGCTGGCCTAGTTCTATGTGATTGATATAGAGTCTCTGAAGTTCTGGATTGTGGTTTGTTGATTTTCTTTTGCAGTTTTGCTGCTCCTGCAATGCCCTTCACTCCATTCTGCTGGGCACTGTATGTCACCCCCTGGCCAGAGACAAAAAGCTGTTAAACTGGAGTCTTGTTATAATAGCACATTCAAGGGTAGATGTAATAAGAGTAGGAAACCTCAGTGAGAGAGGGGTCCATCACCCATTTGCAAAATGATTACTTTTTATCTGCTAGACTATATGCCCTCCCCTTCTGGTGAGATCAGGAAAGAACGTCTGTGAACTTAACCAGGTTTCTCATTACTTACTTGCAGACCTTGATGGAGGCCTATTTTCTCTGCTGTAACATGGTCCCCTCTCTCCTTGTTTCTGGTGTGGCCCTCCTACCCCATCTCTCTTGTTCATAATCCTTGCAATTACTGTGTTACATAGGTTTACTTTTGAGTGTCTCAATGTGGGCTGGGTGAGTTTGGTACTAGGAGCCACCTATTAGGGAGTACATACGGCGCTTAATTTTCTGGGTTTGGGATACTTCACTTAATATAATTCTTTCTAATGACATCCATTTCCCAGCAAATTCCAGTAATTCATCATTTTTGATGGCTGAGTAGTACTCCATTGTATAGATGTACCACAGTTTCCTTATCCACTCGTCAACTGTTGGACATTTGGGTTGATTCCATGACTTTGCTATTGTAAACAGTGCTGCTATGAACATGGTCAAGCTTGTGCTATCGAGGCGAACCTTTGCTGCATGGGGGGTTATTCCCAAAAGTGGGATAGCAGGGTCATATGGCATTTCAATCTTTAATTTCTTTAAGAATCTCCAGACGGCTCGCCAGAGTGGCTGTATGAGCCTGCATTCCCACCAACAATGTAGCAGAGTTTCCCTCTCTCCACATCCTCTCCAGCATTTGTCGTTGTTTGTATTGTGGATTTTTGCCATCCTGACCGGGGTGAGATGATATCTCAGGGAAGTTTTGATTTGCATTTCCCTGATGGCTAAGGAAGTGGAGATATTTTTCAGATATTGTTAGACATTTTAATTTCATCCCTGGTAAAGTTTCTTTGAAGTTCCAGGGCCCATTTTTTAATTGGGCCAGTGTTTTCCTTGGAGTTTAGTTTTCTAAGTTCTTTGTGCACTCTGGACAGTAGAGCTCTGTCAGATATGTGGTTAGTGAAGATTTTCTCCCATTCTGTGGGTTGCCTTTGAGCTCGTGTGACAATCTCTTTATCTGAACAGAAGCTCTTTAATTTCACAAGATCCCAACTGTTGAGAGTTGGTAGCAGTGACTGTGCCATTGGATGTCTGTTTAGGAAGTGTTGGCCTAGCCCAATCAGCTCGAGGGAGTTCCCTATCCTTTCAACTATGGTTTTTAAAGTCTCTGGCCTTAAATCAAGGTCCTTGATCCATTTGGAATTAAGTCTTGTACATGGTGACAAGTATGGGTCCAGCTTTAATCTTTTGCATGTGGAGATCCAGTTTTGCCAGCACCATTTGTTGAAGATGCTGTTCTTTTTCCATTGGATTCTTTGGGCCCCTTTGTCAAAGACCAAATGGCTGTAACTTTGTGGGCTTATATCTGGGTCTTCAATCCTTATCCATTGATCTGTGTGTCTATTTTGGAGCCAGTACCAGGCAGTTTTTATAACTATGGATTTGTAGTATAAACTAAGGTTTTGTATGGTAATACCTCCAGCACTGTTTTTGTTACTCAGGATTGTCTTTGCTATCCTGGGTCTTTTGTGCCTCCATATGAATTTTGAGATTATTTGGTCAACTTCTTTATTAAAGAATTGCTTTGGGATTTTAATTGGTATAGCATTGAATTTGTATATTGCCTTTGGTAGGATGGTCATTTTTACGATGTTGATTCTACCTATCCAGGAACATGGGAGGTCTTTCCACCTTCTGGTGTCTTCTGCAATTTCTTTCTTTAGGGTTTTAAAGTTTTCATTGTAAAGGTCTTTTACCTCCTTAGTTAGGTTTATACCAAGGTATTTCATTTTTTTAGGGGCTATAGTAAATGGGATTGTTTCTCTCAAGGCTTTTTCATTTCTTTCATTCTGGGCATATAGGAAGGCCTCTGATTTTTGCACATTTATTTTGTATCTTGCCACCCTGCTGAACTTCTCAATTAGTTCCAGGAGCTTCTTGGTGGAGTTTTTGGGATCACTCAGATATAAGATCATGTCATCTGCAAATAGGGATAGCTTGACTTCTTCCTTGCCGATTTGAATCCCTCTTATGTCCCTTTCTTGTCTTATGGCTTCAGCTAAGACTTCAAGTACAATATTGAACAGAAGTGGTGAGAGTGGACAGCCTTGTCTAGTTCCTGATCGAAGTGGGAATGCTTCCAATTGTTCCCCATTGAGCATAATCCTTGCTGTGGGCTTGTTGTATACAGCTTTTATTATATTGATAAAGGTTCCTTTCATTCCTACAGTCTCTAGCGTTTTGATCATAAACGGCTGTTGGATTTTGTCAAAGGCTTTTTCTGCATCTATCGAGAGTATCATGTGGTCTTGGACTTTGGACTGGTTTACATGATGAATTACATTTATTGACTTGCGTATGTTGAACCAACCTTGTGTGCCGGGGATGAAGCCTATTTGCTCCCCGTGAATGATCTTTTTGATATGTTTTTTAATCCGATTTTCTAAGACTTTGTTGAGAATCTTTGCATCTGTGTTCATCAGAGAGATCGGCCTATAGTTTTCTTTTTTAAGTGAATCTTTATTAGGTTTTGGGATTAAGACGATATTAGCTTCATAGAAGGAATTTGGAAGTGTTCCTTCCTTTGCTATTTGATGGAACAGTTTAAGGAGTATTGGTGTTATTAACTCCTTAAATGTCTGGTAGAACTCTGTGCTGAATCCATCTGGCCCAGGACATTTTTTGGTGGGAAGATTCGAGATTACTTCTTCAATTTCCTTGTATGTTATAGGACTATTTAAATAATTCACAACTTCCTGATTCAATTTGGATAATTTGTGTTTACTTAGAAATTCATCCATCTCTTTTGTGTTGTCAAACTTCACAGAGTACAAGTTTTTGAAATATGATGTTATAATTCTCTGGATTTCTTGGGTATCCGTAGTGATAACTCCATGTTCATTTCTAATTTTGTTAATTTGGGTTTTCTCTCTCTTGCTTTTGGTTAATTTAGCTAGGGGTGTATCAATCTTATTGATTTTTTCAAAGAACCAGCTTTTTGACTGGTTGATTTTTTCTATCGTTTTCTTAGTTTCGATTTCAGATATTTCTCCCCTTATTTTGCTAATCTCCTCTCTTCTACTACTTTTGGGATCAGACTGCTCAAGTTTCTCCAAAGCCTTATGCTGCATCGTTAAATTATTTATTTCTGATGTTTCCAATTTTCTGATGTAGGCATTAAGAGGTATGAACTTACCTCTTAGAACAGCTTTCGTTGTGTCCCAGAGATTTTGGTAAGTTGTATTTTCATTTTCGTTCACTTTCAGGAAATCTTGAATTTCCTTTTTAATTTATTTCTGAATCCAGTTCTCATTCAGCATCATAGTGTTAAGTTTCTAGGAGTTAGTGTATTTTCTCTTGTTTGTTGTGTTGTTGTGGATGTCCAGGTTTAGGCCGTGGTGGTGTGATAGGGCACAGGCTAGAATTTCGACTTTTTTGTATTTGTGTAGATTCATTTTGTGGCCCAATATGTGATCTATTTTGGAGAAAGTTCCGTGTGCTGCTGAGAAAAATGTGTATTCTTTGGTACGTGGGTGAAAAGTTCAATAGAGATCTGTAAGGTCCATTTCAGTAAGGGTTTGATTAAGCTCCAAAGTGTCTCTGTTAAGCTTTGACCTGTTGATCTATCCCATGTTGAGAGGGCGGTGTTGAAATCCCCGAGAATTATCGTTTGGGGGTTGATTTCTTGCTTTAGACGCTGTAGAGTTTTCTTAATGAATGTGGAGGGGCCCATATTGGGTGCATATATGTTCAGTATTGTGAAGTCTTCGTGGTGAATTGTACCTGTGACTAAAATATAGTATCCATCTGTGTCTCTTATGATTTTCTTTGGTTTGAAGTCCACTTTGTCTGAAAGCATAATTGCTACCCCTGCCTGTTTCCTGGTTCCATTAGCTTGCAAGATTTTGGATCAGCCTTTCATTCTTAGGACGTGCCTATCTTTTGTGGTGAGATGAGTTTCCTGAAGGCAGCAGATTGTTGGATTGTGGTTTTTAATCCAAATTTGTAATCTATGTCTCTTAATCGGTGAGTTAATGCCGTTGACACTTAATGTTATAATGGAGAAATTATTTTTAATTCTGGACATTTTTTATGTTTAGTAGATTTTGTAAGCATGATGTTTGATATTTATATTTTGTTGGTATTATACTTCCCTTCTGTCCTCCTGGATACGCTTGTTCTTTTCTTCAAGCTTGAGTATCATTTCTAGCATTTTTTGAAGGCCTGGTTTGGTAGACATGTATCCCTTCAAGTTGTCTTTGTGCTGAAAAACTTTTCTTTCTCCCTCAATCATGACAGATAGTTTTGCCGGGTATATCAGTTTGGGTTGGCATTTTTGCTCATTTAATACTTGAAGTATGTCTCTCCAAGCTCTTCTTGCTTTTACTGTTTCCATTGAGTAGTCATTTGTTATTCTAATAGGTTTACCTTTAAAAGTGCAGTTGCTTTTTTTCTCTTGAAGCTCTCAGCACCTTTTCTTTGTCTTGAATGTGGAGTGTTTTGACTATTATTTGCCGTGGCGATTTTCTATTTTGGTCATATCTGTTTGGAGTGCGAAATGCCTCTTGTATTTGGATAGGCCTCTCATTCTTTAGTTGTGGGAAGTTTTCATTTATGATGAATTGAAATATTTCCTCAGGTGTGGTATTTTGGGATTCTTGTTCTGGTATTCCATGAATGCGCATGTTAGGCTTCTTCAGGGTGTCCCATATTTCTTGAATGCTCCTCTCCATTATCTTTTTGGCTTTAACAATCTCTTCCATTGAGCTGGTTAATTCTCCTACTTTGTCTTCAAGATCTGAGATTCTATTTTCTGCCTCATTTGTTCTGCTGATAAGACTCTCTGTTGAGTTTTGGGTTGAAGATAACTTATCTCTTAGTTCAATTTTAAACTCTGCCTGAGACTGTTTTACCTGCTCTATACCTATTTTTGTTTCTTGAACTGTTTTTCTCAACTCCTCCAGGTTCCTGTTGTGTTCCTGTTCAAAGTGGTTGACACGGTTATTTAACTCTTCTCATATTATTAATCATGGTAATGATCATACTCTGAAAGTCGTTATGTTGGGTCTGGCTTTCATGGCTATTTTCTATGGATTTGTTCTGGTCGCAATCCATCGTTATAGGATTGATTCTTTTGGTGGGAGATTGTTCTTGGGTTTTGTTTTTTGTGGATCTGCACTTTGACTTGTACATTGTTGTTTTGTTTTTTAGGACCATTCAGTTTCTGTGTGTTTTTCACTGAACTGATGTAGTTGGTATTGTTACACCTGCCAGTTGTTACTAGTGCTTGCCTTGGATTGGGTATGTTTGTGTATTGGTATTGTTATATCCTAGATGAGACTACTAGGATGTTAGTACGTCAGTTAAGTAACCAGGGGATGAATATAAGTATGGTAGTGCACTTTTACGATCTAGTGTCTTGGTGAAATGTGAGGGTGGGTGGTGTACTCCCTGGGGTTGTATGTTTTTGGGGTGGCTGTATGAGGAAGCTGACCTACAACATTGATACTAGAAAGGATCAGTAAGGTGAGAGAAAAGAAAAAAAAAAGGTTTACTTATCTTTAGGCTGGATGTGAAGAGTCTTGCATGTGATACAATGGTTGTAGTGAAGTCCAGATGTATGGCCTGTGTTCTCTTTGTTCCTTAGAGTTTTGCTTGAGTTTCCTTTGGACTCTATTGAATTCTGAGTAGCAGTGTGTCTTCCGTGGACCACAGTGCGTAGGTCCCCGTGGGCCAGAGAGGCAGAGGGTCTGATGTTGATGGCAGAATTCTTCACCTGCGACCTGGGGGGGGGGCGGAGGGGCGCGGGGGCGGGAGGGCACAAGGGGCTGGTGTCCGGGGCGGGGCCCCGGAGGCTAAGCCGGCGGCCACACGCGGGTGCTGCTGGCCGGGCGACTCGGCTCCGGATTGGGGGGCTGGGCTGGGAGGGGCTCGCTCTCACCTGGGCGCTGGTCGGGGTTCGGCGCGGAGGGGGGCTGGGGGCAGAGCCGGCGGCCGCGCGCGGGTGCTGCTGGCCGGGCGGCTCGGCTCCGGGGTAGGGGCCCCAGTTTCTTAATGAACCATTTTTATTTCCAATTAATCCCCTTCTTATTTTCCTTTTATTCCTGACTCTCTGAGGTAAATTGGGGTGCTTGCATGAACATGGATGGGGAGCTATTTATGGGCCTTTGAGTAACTTCCCAATGACTACATCTCTGAGGACCATGACCTCCCTCATCTGGCAAAATCTTAACTGACAATAGTTCACCAAGGAGAGTTTGGCCTCATGAGCCCCTCCCTGTGTATGATGGGATGGCAATGGCGTCAATCTTGTGCAGGTAACCACAGGTACTGTTTTCATAGTTTCAACAACTGAGTCACATCAAAATGACAGCCTTTCGTAGTATTTCTCCCCATCCTCTTACGCCTTACACCTCTTTCTCAGTGATGTTTCCTAGGCATTGGAGGGAGAACTACAGATGTCCTTCTTAGGCCGGAGTACACAACCGTGACCTATGCTTAGCACTTTGGCCAGCTATGAGTCTCTGAATTAACTGCCTTTCCTGTGAAGAAGAGTCTCCTTACAAAACAAGTACTGACTAAACACAGTGGGACACAAAGGAAGCAAAATTTATGAACACTGAAAGCCGTAAGAAGAAAAGGAGCTCTGAGGAGTGAGAGGGAGAATTTTTTTTAAAGTACCAGGGAAAACAATTGGAATACATGATACAAATACATGGAATGGTCAAGAAACAAAATTAGTGAAAAATATAAGGAAAGTAGAGGTGAAAGAGAAAGGGTAAAGATGGACAAGAAAATAGAGGCTTCTTGGAATAAGCCTGAAAATATCACTAGCTATATAGACATAATAGTAGACATAAATATGTCTACTTAGTAAGGCAATTATAGGATCTGTGGCCTCCAGACCCTGGGTTTTTGATGAGGTGTATGGTACCAGGAATGAATTCTGTCTTAGGGACCACACCTCAATTCCAGTCAGAGAATGGTTGGTTGCCTCCACAATAGCCATACCACTATTATGCCATTGGGCATATCTTGTCTGGCCAATTGATATTATAGAACTCAGGGTCTACAGCCAAGCAAGCTCACTGATGATTTTCTATCCTAGCAGCCTACATTGTATCTATGCACCCATTTTATGAACAGTGCCACTAATAATTTTTGATGTTTGCATATGCCAAGTTTTGTGGCATCTTTGGCTTTTGGAAACTCAACGTTAACAACACATTCACTGTAATGATGAAAATTCCTCCAGACACTGGCTCCAAGGATGGGTGGATGTGGGGAATACAACTGTCTTGTCAATAACTAGCATTCTGGCAGTGGGAAAATTTGTATGACTCCCCCTCTCTTTCACCCAGTTCCCCTAAAGACAGATGCTTATGATACTGGACACTTCTGGTTCACTGGTGGGCATCGAAGCAGAAGAATAATTCTAATTTGCTGGGGGATGTGCCAGTGAAGGCAACTAATTAATCAGTCACCTTCTACGGGGATTAAATGTTTAATCACAATATTTGGCAATGTCAGACTGTGTAAAGTTCAGGGTTTCACTGAAGGGGCCAGAGTCTGACACCTTCCCTGGTTCTGCTTCCAAATGAACTTCTGGTCTTAGGTCACTAGTTGGATTCAGGTTTCACACCATGAGACAAGTGTGTCTTTGCCTTCCTCCTCCCTGACCACAAAGCCCTCATACTGGGAAGTGAGAGGTGATGTGAGTGCACACCTGCCATGCTGAGGTATGGCGTTAATGTTGGCTCTGATCTTTATTTTCACTAAAGATTAAACTGTAAATGAACTTGAAATTCGGATGAGACCTTGTAGTAAAAATGAGCATATTCTATACAAAACAATTTCTGCTTTCAAAAGTCGATAACTCTATCAGTTATTGGGTGGTGTTTATGTTATGTGGCTTTGTAAAACGAAGAAGAGCAAGAACAGAGAGGAAGGAGTCTGGGAAAGGGAGGAAGGAGATTCATGGAGAAAGTTGTTGAGAATGAGTTCCGTGTAGGATACGTTTCCCCCCGAGACGGGGGTCAGGGAAGGGCATAAATCATAAGAGGCAGTGTTAAAAAGGTATTTCATCCAAGAGTGATTGAGGGAGATGGTTGTGGTGGGCTGTAGGGAATCCTTAGGCCACAAGGGGATTGAGAGAAAACAGTGGCATTTGAACATTATTAATTCACTGGGAATTCACATGGCACATCGAGACCTGCAGGGGTCCCCGTGAGCTGTGGTGTAGATATCTGGGGGACAAACTCACAAGGTTAATGGAGCCTCTGGTCTTAGCTCCTGGTGGTCACCAGATATTTGTCACAAACATGCTTCTCAACTGTATACAATAACAGGCCGTAGCTGACAGTTTGAGCACCCACTATATGCCAAGAGCTCTCCTAAGGACTTCATACATTCTACTCATCCATGCTTTCCAACAATGCTGGGGCGTTCACATTTTTTA
This sequence comes from Typhlomys cinereus, assembly GCA_023101885.1. Lineage (NCBI taxonomy): Eukaryota > Metazoa > Chordata > Mammalia > Rodentia > Platacanthomyidae > Typhlomys > Typhlomys cinereus. The sequence continues at coordinate 665,593 of JALPQD010000746.1, read as the reverse complement.
AAGAGATACAGAGAATGATCCCCAGCATTAGACAGTCAGCATTTGGGACGTTGTAACTGGAAACGAACAGCCCTCGGATGTGCAACTCTAATAGCAGACCATGAAGGAAAGGGACTGATGACTTCTCCAGGATGGGAATTCTGGATTTGGGTCATTAGTTCTCTATGTGACGATATTCTCTATGTGACAGAGCTCGTGTTACGGCAGTCCATGGCCTTCCAGAAGTCCAGAAATGTCCAGCTGGTGAAGAAGTCACCATTGGGGGGTTTCCTCCCCTCTGGTCCCTCTTTCCTGACTCCTTGTTACAGGTTTGACTTCCTCATCCAAACATAGTCTACCTTTTCTTTAGGCTCTACCTGTTCCAGAGTCATGCAACATGGCTCATACGTGTAATCCCAGCACTTGGGAGGCTGAAGAAGGATTTTTTTCCTCCTGATTTAAGCACTGTATAGTTTGATTTGGAGTATGTAGTTTGTATTCAAGAACAGCGTCAGCTCCAAAGTGAGACTAGACAAGCAAACACATGTCCCAGAGATTTCAGAATCCGAGGAAGGGTCCAGACTCTGAAAGAATGTTTCCCCTCACTCCAGTCACCTTCTAGACATGTTACTCCACAGACATATGCCTTCTATGTATGCCTTCTCTATGCCATACTGGCTTATGTATCAATCTTCAGCCTTTTCAGAAAACATACAAAGCTCTCTTCCTATGACTGAATTAGTATGACACAATAAAACACTAAGTTTGTATATTTTTGGAAAGATCCTTTTTCTTAAGTTTCCTTCTGCTCATATTGAATTTGAATTTTCTTTGATCTAACCCCATTTTAGAAAGGAAAGGATAATATTTCTCTGCTATAGCTATCCCGACATTAAATAATGGCCCTTTGCTTTTATTGCAACCCTCTGCTACCCAACTGCACCCAGGTCAAGGTCAAAGTCAGCTGAGCACGAGGAGGGGTAGGCTGGAGCTGAGTGTGAGACAAGGTTTACGCAGCACCCACTGTGCTAGAGGGAAAGTGCTGGGCGTATGTAGTGGCTTCCGGGAACACGGAGAACTGTTCCCTTAATAATGGCCAGATCCCAGGAGTGGCCATGCAGAATGGCATGCAGGTGTCTGGAACACTGACCAACACAGATATCAAACTCAGCAGTAGGTTTGGACGAAACGCAGAGGGGACCTGTGAAGGGAGGGTCTCGGCAACCCCAGAATCAGACGTCTCGCTGCCAATTGAGAATCTCCAAGTTCATGTGTTTCTCTTGCCATTTCCATCCTAAGAAAGCAATCCCTACCCCTTTTACTGAGTGTCTCACTTTGCCTGCATGGTTGCTCATAAATGACTATCAAATGACTAAGGGAACAAGGGGTTTATTTTCTTACTGATAGTCTGATTACAGTTCTCAGTTCAGCTTGACGGGAGAGCATGCACCAACACCAGGGCCGGGGGAACTGGTCACACGATCTCTACATAATGGCTGAGAGAGGGACGACCAGCATGTCTGGCCAAGTGTACAAAAGGATGTCAACTCTGTCAATCAGATGTCTGTATTTTATTCCAGGGCCTAGTCCTACGCACTGGGCCTTCCCCATCAGTTAGACAATCTCCTATAGATTTGCTCTGGGCCTAACTCAACCACTAATTCTCTTTCATGATCTTAAGTAGGAAGAAGTTCACATCCCAAGACATGTTTGAAATTGATCATTCAGGATGTGTATGTGTGTGTGTGTGTGTGTGTGTGTGTGTGTGTGTGTGTAGATTTCAGGTGGACTCACTTACATGTGGAGGGTATGGAAAGGCCAGAGGTCAATGTTGGTTACTACCCACTACCCACTTTCTTCCTTTTTTTTTTTTTTTTTTTTTTTTGGTGAGAAAAGTGCTTTTGCCGAACCCTGGAAATTACTGTTTTGGAAAGATAGGTTAGCCGGCAAGCCCAGGTATTTGTCTTTCTTTCTCTATTCCCCAGTCCCTTGATTATTGTCACATGCAGTTTTTTCCATGGATAGTGGGAATCCAAAATGACGTTCATATACTTGTACAGCAAGCACTTTATCCATGAAGCCATCTCTCAGCCTCTGGCCAGGACTCCTAGCTGCCAGAAAGTGTTCGTGTGTCTTATAGATACCTTCTATAAGTCAATGTTCATGTAAATGCAATTCTTCATTTCCACCTTATTGCTCTCTTAAAACACAAGCTCATGTTTTGTGCCACCAGAATAATGCTCAGATCTAACCATGCTTTGACTTAGAAAGTTGATCCATAACTGTTAGTCACAGAGTGAGGGACATTGAAGGATACTAGAATTCTCCAGTTTTCCAGTTCTTCGGGAAGCCTAAAGAAAGTCTCTTTTGTAGAAGGAAGAAACATTAGCAACATCCTCATATTGAGCTTTTTGGTAACCTGAATTTACAACTGAGGTTTTTCAGGGCCTGGGTTTTGGTACTCTATATGCAGAGAAAGATTTCCCACAAATGTCCTAAGAGGTTATTTAAATAAAACACTGTCTTGAGGGCTGTAGAGATGGCTCAGGGATTAAGCCTCTGCTTCACAAGCAGAAGGTCCTGAGTTTGGATCCCGTATTCCATGTAAAAATGTCTGGTAGAAATGGCGGCGGCTTATACTTCCAGCCCTGAAAGGTGGAGCCTGGGAAACTCCAGAGCAAAGTAATAAGGAAGTAACACAATTCGGGGTGATTCCTAAAGTCACCTCTGGAGCCCCACAGGCACACACAGTGCCCTCTGACATACATGTGCGCGTGCACATGTGCACACACACACACACACACACACACAAACACACAAATAAAATAAAACATTGTTTTTATCGTAGAAGTGGGGTATTCTTTAGATGATGAGGAACCTCTGATGGTCTTTGTATCAGCAGATGAAAAGCAATATGTGAACCTGGGACGCCAGACAGACCCCCACTAAGTTTTGAGTAAGAAGATAATACCATTTTCTGGTCCAGTTCTTGACTTGGAATTGAATGCCTCTGATAAAGGGCAGAGGAGTATAAGTAAATACAGAGATACTTTCTGTCATCTGCTAAACCCGTTTTATTCTTGGCACACTAATAATCCTAACATTAAATAAAATATTCATGGGTAATTAAGAATGGGCTCATTTTTCTGGCTCATTTGTAATTTTCTTTTTTTATACTGGACCAAACTTTGTTTTTCTTGTCACTGTCATTCATGCTGTCACTATTCAAACCATCCTGTCTCTCTTGATCTCAGAACACCTACCTATTTTGCGTCTTTCGATCCTGGCAACAAGTATCATCTTTCAAGTCTGGGGATTTGCTGTTCCCTTTGCCTGGAACTCTCTCCCAGATTTTTGTTGTTCTTTTTCTCTATGATTTATTGTTTCATTGTATGTGTATGTGGCTACTATGCTGATCTTCTCACGATTTTGAAATTGTTATTAGTAGGTTGCTAAACTTTCTAACTAACAAGTGAGTTCTACAAGATGAAGGACCTGGGCCCAATGTGTTCTTCAGATGTTTTAGATTCAGCACAGGTTGTAGTTGAGAACAATGCTCTTTGGCTGTGCATTCAACCATGGATGGTTCAAGTTCGGATGCATGGATGAAAACTGTCATTTAATATTTTACCTATATCTTTCCTTTTCTAATGGCCACCTTTTTATTTGCTTACTTTTAATGAATTTTAAATGATATTCAAAATAATGGGATCCATTACGCTCCTTTCATCAGATATTGATCCTATGTTCTCCACCAGGACCCTTTCACGCTCTTGCTTCCACACTCCCAATGTTCTACTTCTTTAATCCTAGTAAGTTTCTTTTTTGCTATCATATCATATCATATCATATCATATCATATCATATCATATCATATCACATCATACTATACCATATATCATATCATGCTATATCATACCATATATTGATAGATGATGATATCTGACCAATAGATATATAGGTGATAGATAGATAAGTAGACATATAGGGTATACAACAGAAAGCGTGAAATTTTACATTTCAGTAATTTTGTATAACCTGATAATCTCTCATTTCCTTTCCTGCAACTGATGAAATTCCATCCATACTTATTCGCAGTTGAGTAAAATTCCCTCGTGTACAGGCCATATTTTCTTCATCTAGTCATCTTTTGATGGGCATCTCAGTTGGTTGTATAGCTTGGCAGTTGTGAAGCTGCTACCATAAACATGGATATGGAGTATCTCTGCGGTATTCTGACTGAGATTTCTTCAGGTTCATGCCTAAGAGTGGTCTAGCTAAGACACTTATTAGTTCTCTCTCTTTTTAAACTCCACACTCACTTCTATATTGTGGAGCCAGAAAAATCCCACTAATTAATGGTTTTCTTATGCTAGGTTATCTGTGAAGGTCATTTATATATTCTGTGTCTGCCATTTTAACAAAACCTCAACATCCATTGTGTCCTCTTTAGCAATGTGTTCAAGGAAGCCAAGAGGGACAAGCACTACAGCTTTCCCAAGATCAGGTCCTAACCAGTTACGGCCTCCAGGACCTGAATTCACATCTGCATGAATCCAAATTCCTTACCCTATAGGATTTATCCTTCTGTTCCATAAAGCAATCAGTAGCTGTACTAATTTCAATGTCCTTTTCTTCAGTAGAAGTGACCCTCTATCTAAATCTAACAAAGACCCCAAAAGTGCTTAGATACTTGTGACTGAGTTAGGACAGTGAGCTAAATGTGAAGCAATGCTCTGAAAGACCCTTCCGTGAAGCTCTGAGGTCGGTGTTTCCTCCCGAACTCAAAAGATTTATAAAGAGTGTCAGGAAATAGGCCCGCATCACATTGTGATTTGTAATATTACCCTGAACCTGCTCCTCCAACCAACAGAAATGAACAAAACATGTGTAGCTGTTTGCAGCTGGAAGACAAAAAGTAGGAAACAAGGAAAGGAAATAAAGGAGTGGGGGATGAGCCATACAAGAAGGCAAAGAACAAAAAGCTAGAAAAGAATAAAATAGAAAACAATCCTACAGAAAGGGAAATGAGGACAGAGAGAAAGAGAGAAAGAGAGAGAGGAGAGGAAGAAAGGAGGAGGAAGAGATCACCTTGAAAAAGCGAAGAGTAAAGACGACCAATTTGAACCCCTTGCCTATTACCACGTGCCATTACCGTGCCCCCCTAAGTCCTGGGCTCAATAACCTGTTTCCTTCTTTTCTACAAACAAGTCACAGGCTGCCTTGGCTCTGGTTCACTTTGGCTGATGGTTCCTGGCACAGGGATTCCTAGTTTAATTTCCTGGGAGGGACCAAGGCAGTTCCCAGAGGAATAAATACAGGAGCCTCGGTGCCCATCTGCAGAGTGAATTCCTTTGCACCTGTTCTATCCCTCGGAACCTCCCACACAGCTGCCTCAACATGAAGTTGGCACTGGTCTTCATGCTGGTTGCCCTCCCCATGTGCTACTGTTCAGGAGGTGAGTGGGATGCTGGAGTTTGGACTAGAGATTCTTGCGTGGTACTCTGAGGAAGAAGTCCTTCCCCCTAATCCCCAGGATGGATCAATGCTACTTGAAAGAATCTGGTTGGATGATCCTAAAATCATTATTGATTCAGACAGTCATAGGGATAGCTCTTGATTGGTCTCCTAGAGCTACTGGTGGTGGTGTCCCATTGGTATTATGACACTTGTGAACTTCATGACAAGTTACGTCATTGAATATTAGGTATTCCAGTAGAGGAAGATACAAATGATGACCCCACTCCATCCCAGAAATTGGACCCATATAGGTCACATAGAAGAGGCAATTATGAGTCTTTCAAAATAGGGAAGGAAATGGAGAACCTCCCAGAGACACATTCTCACACTGCAGCATGTATGCAGAGTAAGCATCTTGGGGGCTATATAGCAAATATTTGAGGGAAGGTTCTAACAGCTACCTTGGGGTTCTGCAGCTCCCAGATCTTTGTGTTCATGTCAATAGGAAGAACAACTCACTCTGGAACAACATTCTCTATGGTAGAAAAATTAGCACTGCAACCAAAAATGAATATGCTCAGCACAGTATATCGTCACCTTATAATAGTTCATATTTAATCTCTATTGTTCATATTTTTTATTTCACTAGTTCAAGAAGCTGGTGCAAACTGGCAAAAGGGTGACGTGCTCAATTAATTTGATAGAAAATTAAACACTCAGGAGAAAACTAGTTCACATAATCCATGTCCTAAACTTATTTTCTTCTACTGATTGGTCACATGAGATCAATTCAAGCACAAAAAATTCAATTCTATGTTGCTTTTGATGCAGAGGATAAAGCTAGCAGACCTAATGGGTAGTAGTATAGATGCAATATTGATAGTATTCTTGAAAGCATTACATGGTGTTGTCAAACTATTCCTGACTTTGAACAAAGAAAGACCAAAGATGCTCATTATGTCTCATCAAGACAGAATTTCTCTTTTCTTAAGCGTCTTTATTCACTGAGTTTTCACGGGGTTCAACTTGTCTAGGCTTGTGTGTGGGGTTCAGAATTTGAAGAGAATTCAGAGTCTGAATTTTCTGTTCTAAAATTAACAATGCCCCATACGCTCCCTGAATCTTTGTCTTCACCAGAGCAAGAAGATGACTGCCCTGATAGACACCCTCCTAAAGGAGTCTGAACCTCCAATAATTGATCTATGTCTTTCCAGATAGTTCTGGCTGTAAGCTCATGGATAAAATTGTCAATCAGACAATTGATCCATCTGTGTCTGTGGATCAATACCAAACAACATTGAAGTCATATTACTTGACTCCATTGGGTGCAAAAGCCATAGCCAATTTCAAGAACTGTTTTCTGGAACAGTCCAATGAGACTTTGACCAATGTCGGAGTAATGGTGGTAAGTTTCTTCTCTTTTTCCACCTTTTTTTCTAAGCATAAGCACTGATCAGGAAACTCAGGCTTTTATTTTCTGACTAAGAATGTTTAAACAAAATGATCCCCATTCCATCATTTATCCCAATGGTGAGGTTAATGACTTTTTTCCCCCAAGAAAGCCATCCGAGGAACCTGTACTGACTAGCCATTTTATGATGAGAATCTCCAGTTACTAATAAAGGAGAAGGGCTGGAGAGATGGCTCAGGGGTTAAGACTCTGCCTTGTAAGCAGAAGGACCTGACTTTGGATCCCGGATCCCACATAAAAACACCAGGTGGAAATGGTGGCAGCGTATATTTCCTGATCTGGAAGGCAGTCTGGGAAATCCTAGAATGAAGTACCAAGGAGGTAGAAACGATCTAAGATGATTCCTGAAGTCACCCTTGGTTGTCTATGGTACGTGCATGCACACACAGATGCAAAATAAATATATAATTTCAAAAAAGAAACAAAAAAATAGTAAAGGAGAAAGGCAAAAATGAGGAAAGAAGGTACCAGAGATGACTTCCCTATGCTTTATATGCCAGGCATTCTTGCACACACATAGACATGAGGTACACATGCACACACACATGCACACATAGACATAGACAGACCTACACACAGACACACACACACACACACGCACACTCACCACAGGCAGGCCCTTCCTTATACAGAGAACCCATCACATGTTCTATTAAGAGTGAAATACCTGATTCTCAAGAAGTTCTTCTTTGTGGCAATGGTAAAGAAAGATATATGTATATGCTAAAGGAGGTATCTTTCTACATATATTCTATACATATATTTATCCAAACATATTCATTATTAATATATGTTACATGTTCTTAATATATACTATATATTAAAATATATGTATGTAAAATATATGTATGTAAAATATGTATGGAGAAAGACATTGATATGTATTTATCTAAAATATAGATGGAGAGAGACATTGATTCAAAAAGTCACCTTCTTTTTCTTGAAGAGAGGTTTAGTCAAATGTGTGTTGAAAGAATGGTGAAAACATTTTAAACTAGAGAACTGCTATGGTGTTATTCTTTAAACACGAACCTGACTGAACCTCTGTTCAAGAAAAATATGCTGACACTTTTCTCCCTAGTAGATACTTTATTAGAAAAAAATCCCTAGGAAGTTTTGAGAAAGGTACTCGAGGTGGTGGGGGTGGGGGTTGAGAGGAAGATCCATTAAAAAAAAGTCACTTTTTTCTCCCAACACCAGTCATTGTACCCTGAATGATAGAACTAATGAGTATATAATTTGATTTTTCTTCCAGAGTATTCTGGAATGTTAAGTACTCATTTAAAATGCTCAAAAGTGGTAACTTTAATATTTGACTTTGTAGGTAGAGTTCAACATTTAAGTCATGTCCTTGTTTTTGTTTTCCAGCAAGCAATATATAACAGCAAAGACTGTCAAACATCGTAATCTTCCATAAGACTTTGGCTTCCAGGACTACAGACAACGATGTGCCACTAATCACACATTTTCTTTCTTGTTTCTTCTACCTGTAAAAGAGCAAGACAAACATGAAACCTTAAATGCTTTCCTTTCCTTTTCATTAAACTTATTGCATATGATTTTGTATATTTTGTTATTTTATAAAACTGGAGGTTTAAAAGGCCTTGGTAGCCCACACTTCAGGTCCCTGCCCCTGCTCCAGCCCTTAAATTACCCGTTAGAGAACATGTGGACGTGGGACTGAAGAGAGAAAGCAACGTCTTCCTCACCTGGCCTGGGTGCTCTTACTGGAGAAGTCATTCCCCTTCCCCACCACCCATGCCCAGACTCCTCCTGAGGTCCTCAGGCTGGTGGATTCTAGGTTCTGCTGCCACTGTTCTCGTGTCCATCAGGAACAGGTGATTCTAGTAAAGAGAAGATGGTTCGACGTTGTATTAGTCAGCGTTCTCTAGAGTCAGAGAATCAACAGAATGAATGTATAAATAGGGAATTTATTGAGTTGGCTTATGAGATATGGCCGAGGTAGTCCAACGATGGCTGCCATTAGCTGCTCATTCCAGTAGTCAAGTGGGTGACGGGTGAAGGCTAGAGGATTTCTTGAGAGTCTTTGTCACATTGAAGACTTGGAGGGTCGGAGAGCTGGAGGGTCAAAGAAGAAACCGGGTGGCCTGAAGGAAGAGCGTTTCCTAGCACAGTTACAGAGTCTCTTCTCTTCCAAGTCTTCTGTTCTGTGGTTCCTTTTATCTGACCCAATCAAGTGTTTCCAATCAGATCTAGGAGATTCCAATTGGATCTAGGGCTGGTCTTTGTATTGTAAATGTATTAATCCAGATAATCTCTTCAGGTGGTCTCAGCTGATCTTAGTTAATGCCAGGTGTGGTTAAGTTGACACCCAAGATTAACTATCACAGATGTACACCATATAGTAGATACAGCTCAGCCCACAAGTAAACTCAGGGGAAGGAATTGAAAAACTATCTCAATAGACTCAGACATGCTCTTCCACACCCCTGAATGGCAAAAGTCCTGAAGAAAGTGGGACTAGAAGAACCACAGTAGTCGAAACAATGATATATATAAAATCCATGAGAGGATTTTATATGTAACAAACCTATGGATTGCTTCAACATAATGTTGAAAAGGAAATGTAAGACATACCTACTAAAAATAAGGATTCTGAGACACAAGTCCACACAGTCTAAACCATTATTCAACCTAGGGCTTGAATTTTCAACCAGAGAAAAGGGGCAAACGAAAGGAATGTGATACAAATGACAGTCGAATGGTCTCTATTCAAAATAACTCCTAAAGATCCTGAATATCCTTTTATTATTATTATTATTTATTCAATTGTGCATGTGTGTGTGTGTGTAATCATGGGCGAATTCGGGAACCACCATGGACCGCCCCCACCTCCTCCTTGTTTACTCTGCCCTGGGATCCACAGGCTCCATCCTATCAGGATTAGAAACGCAGGCCGCCCCTGCTATATTTGGGGTCTAGGATCCAAACTCAGGACCTTCTGCCTGCAAGGCAGAGGCTTAACCCCTGAGCCACCTCTCCAGCCTCCAAGATCATGAATATCTTTAAATAACCAGAAAACTCTTAGATCTGAGAAACTCTCCCAGCCAGTATTAGAATGCAAAATGGAACATATAAAGACCAGACGCATTTTGTATTGCAGCACTGAATGTGCTGAGAAATGAATGAAAGACACATCATTGTAAATAGCATCAGTAAAATGAAATAAATTCCAACGAATGTATATAAATGATGGGCATAGAATTCTTCACAAAGAAAGCTTCTGCAGAGAAGCTTCATTTTACAGTGGATGGTGGTTAATAGAGCACTTTTCAATTCAACAAAGTGCAGAGAATAAACAGTGTGAGGTGTTCAGTCCTAAACAGACAACTATTATCACCTGACCACTCCCAAGGTTCAAGGGAATGTCATGGAAGACGGCTGGATATGATATAAGAGCAAAAGGTTGGGAAAGAACATTCACCAGACAGCATCTTCTGGACAAGAGCAGCCAATATGCTCCTGAGCTCACTGAAGATGTGGTTATCCATCATGTGAAAACCCAGTGTTGATTGGATCTATCAACATTCCATCATGTTAGGGGGAAGGGCTTATGAAGTCTCATCCCTCCTGGGAGACTACTGATCTAATGATGCCAGGCAGAAGGGGTGGTGCCACTTTCTTAAGTGCTATAGCTACTTGTAAATTGCCTATGATTCAGTAAATAACTTCCCACACATGCTAATGCAAGCAAACCTTATTAAACTCATAGGTCATGCAAACAGAAAGACATAAAATAGTATTGATATTTGTTGGCAATAAGGTTTTCAGTGGAAGGAGGTAATAAGAGGTGAAAATGACTGAAATTTATTATATACTGTAGGAAGTAAAGAATTCAATTCAGATTTTTTAAACATTTTTTATTATTATTTCCGCTCATACAAACTTATTAGGTAGACCAGTTCCCTCCCCCCTCCTCCCCCGAACCCCTTGCTCTCCCTCCCTCCCTCCCCATCTCCCAGTGTCTCCCCCCCAATTCACAGAGAATCCTTTATTGTGTATGCCTAACTCTCCTCTTGGTCCTCCTTTCCGATGACATAAAAGGACCCAGTGGCATTTCCCTGAACCCTTTCTCGTGTTCCCCTTAAGCATAGGAACACTTCTGTGGCCATCAATACCTTGCCTCCAAGGATCTTGGTGCCTTTAGCCGATGTTAGACTTTGTGAGGTCAATAGTGTGACGGACATGGCGCAGGGCATGCAAAGTCCTATTATGATTGCTTCAGCCCTATCTAGTGTGGAGACTCTTCAAATCATTGCTCCCCCAATCCTTTTGCTCTTACAATCTTACCGCCCCCTCTTCCACAGATGTCCCTGAGTTTCAGGATGGGGGGAGATTAGGCTGGCTTAGTTCTATGTGGATGATATAGAGTCTCTGAAGTTCTGGATTGTGGTTTGTTGATTTTCTTTTGCAGTTTTGCTGCTCCTGCAATGCCCTTCACTCCATCCTGATGGGCACTGTATGTCACCCCCTGGTCAGAGAAAAAAAAACTGTTAAACTGGAGTCTTGTTAAAATAGCACATTCAAGGGTAGATGTAATAAAAGCAGGAAACCTCGGTGAGGGAGGGATCAGTCACCCATTTGCAAAATGATCTCTTTTCATCTGCCAGACTATATGCCCTCCCCTTCTGGTGAGATCATACCCCCTCAGTTGTACATGATCAGGAACGAATGTCTGTGAACTTAACCAGGTGTCACATTACTTACTTGCATTCCTTGGAGGTCTACTTTCTCTGCTCTAACATGGTCCCCTCTCTCCTTGTGTCTGGTGTGGCCCTCCAACCCCATCCCTACTGTTCACAATCCTTGCAATTACCGTATTACATAGGTTTACCCTTGAGTGTCTCAATGTGGGCTGGGTGAGTTTGGTACTAGGAGCCACCTATTAGGGAGTACATACAGCGCTTAACTTTCTGGGATTGGGATACTTCACTTAATATAATTCTTTCTAATGACATCCATTTCCCAGCAAATTCCAGTAATTCATCATTTTTGATGGCTGAGTAGTACTCCATTGTATAGATGTACCACAGTTTCCTTATCCACTCGTCCACTGTTGGACATTTAGGTTGATTCAATGACTTTGCTATTGTAAACAGTGCTGCTATGAACATAGTTGTGCTTGTGCTATCAAGGCGAACCTCTGCTCCATGGGGGGTTATTCCCAAAAGTGGAATAGCATGGTCATATGGCATTTCAATCTTTAATTTCTTTAAGAATCTCCAGACGGCTCACCAGAATGGTTGTATAGCCTGCATTCCCACCAGCAATGTAGCAGAGTTCCCCTCTCTCCACATCCTCTCCAGCACTTGTTGTTTGTATTGTGGATTTTTGCCATCCTGACCGGGGTGAGATGATATCTCAGGGAGGTTTTGATTTGCATTTCCCTGATGGCTAAAGAAGTGGAACATTTTTTCAAATATTTGTTAGACATTTTAATTTCATCTCTGGTAAAATTTCTTTTAAGTTCCAGGGCCCATTTTTTAATTGGGCCACTGGTTTCCTTGTTGTTTAATTTTCTATGTTCTTTGTGCACTCTGGACAGTAGAGCTCTATCAGATATGTGGTTAGTGAAGATTTTCTCCCATTCTGTGGGTTGCCTTTGAGCTCGTGTGACAATCTCTTTATCTGAACAGAAGCTCTTTAATTTCACATGATCCCAACTGTTGAGAGTTGGTAGCAGTGACTGTGCCATTGGATGTCTGTTTAGGAACTGTTGGCCTAGCCCAATCAGCTCAAGGGAGTTCCCTATCCGTTCAGTTATGATTTTTATAGTCTCTGGCCTGATATCAAGGTCCTTGCTCCATCTGGAATTAAGTGTTGTACATGGTGACAGGTAGGGGTCCAGCTTTAATCTTCTGCATGTGGAGATCCAGTTTTGCCAGCACCATTTGTTGAAGATGCTGTTCTTTTTCCATTGGATTCTTTGGGCCCCTTTGTCAAAGACCAAATGGCTGTAACTTTGTGGGCTTATATCTGGGTCTTCAATCCTTATCCATTGATCCGTGTGTCTATTTTGGAGCCAGTACCAGGCTGTCTTTATAACTATGGATTTGTAGTATAGACTTAGGTTTGGTATGGTAATACCTCCAGCTGTGTTTTTGTTACTCAGGATTGGTTTTGCTATCCTGGGTCTTTTGTGCCTCCATATGAACTTTGAGATTGTTTGGTCAACTTCTTTGAAGAATTGCTTTGGGATTTTGATTGGTATAGCATTGAATCTGTATATTGCCTTTGGTAGTATGGTCATTTTTATGATGTTGATTCTGCCAATCCAGGAACAAGGGACGTCTTTCCACCTTCTGGTGTCTTCTGCTATTTCTTTCTTGAGGGTTTTAAAGTTTTCATTGTAAAGGTCTTTTACCTCCTTAGTTAGGTTTATACCAAGGTATTTCATTTTTTTAGGGGTTATAGTAAATGGGATTGTTTCTCTCAAGGCTTTTTCACTTCTTTCATTCTGGGCATATAGGAAGGCCTCTGATTTTTGCACATTTATTTTGTATCCTGCCACCCTGCTGAACTTCTCAATTAGTTCCAGGAGCTTCCTGGTGGAGTTTTTGGGATCACTCAGGTATAAGATCATGTCATCTGTAAATAGGGATAGCTTGACTACTTCCTTGCCGATTTGAATCCCTCTTATGTCCCTTTCTTGTCTTATGGCTTCAGCTAAGACTTCAAGTACAATATTGAATAGAAGTGGTGAGAGTGGACAGCCTTGTCTCCTTCCTGATCGAAGTGGGAATGCTTCCAATTGTTCCCCATTGAGCATAATCCTTGCTGTGGGCTTGTTGTATATAGCTTTTATTATATTGATTAAGGTTCCTTCCATTCCTACTGTCTCTAGCGTTTTGATCATAAAAGGCTGTTGGATCTTGTCAAAAGCTTTTTCTGCATCTATCGAGAGTATCATGTGGTCTTGGACTTTGGACTGGTTTACATGATGCATTACATTTATTGATTTGTGTATGTTGAACCAACCTTGTGTGCCAGGGATGAAGCCTACTTGGTCCCTGTGAATGACCTTTTTGATGTGTTTTTGAATCCGATTTGCTAAGAGTTTGTTGAGAATCTTTGCGTCTGTGTTCATCAGGGAGATCGGCCTATAGTTTTCTTTTTTCAGTGAATCTTTATTAGGTTTTGGGATTAAGACGATATTAGCTTCATAGAAGGAATTTGGTAGTGTTCCTTCCTTTGCTATTTGATGGAACAGTTTAAGAAGTATTGGTGTTATTGACTCCTTAAATGTCTGGTAGAACTCTGTGCTGAATCCATCTGGCCCAGGAAATTTTTTGGTGGGAAGATTCGAGATTACTTCTTCAATTAGTAATTCACAACTTCCTGATCCAATTTAGGTAAGATGTGTTTACTTAGAAATTCATCCATCTCTTGTGTGTTGTGTACAAGTTTTTGAAATATGATGTTATAATTCTCTGGATTTCTTTGGTATCAGTAGTGATTAGTCCATGTTCATTTCTAATTTTGTTAATTTATGTTTTCTGTCTCTTGCTTTTGGTTAATTTAGCTAGGGGTGTATCTATCTTATTGATTTTTTCAAACAACCAGCTTTTTGACTGGTTGATTTTTTTCTATCGTTTTCTTAGTCTCGATTTCAGATATTTCTCCCCTTATTTTGCTAATCTCCTCTCTTCTACTACTTTTGGGATCAGATTGCTCAAGTTTCTCTAAAGCCTTAAGCTGCATTGTTAAGTTATTTATTTCTGATGTTTCCATTTTTTTGATGTAGGCATTAAGAGCTATGAACTTACCTCTTAGGACAGCTTTCATTGTGTCCCAGAGATTTTGGTAAGTTGTATTTTCATTATCGTTCACTTTCAGGAAATCTTGAATTTCCTTTTTAATTTCTTTCTGAATCCAGTTCTCACTCAGCATCATATTGTTAAGTTTCCACGAGTTAGTGTATTTTCTCTTGTTTGTTGTGTTGTGGATGTCCAGCTTTAGGCCGTGGTGGTCTGATAGGGCACAGGTTAGAATTTCAACTTTCTTGTATATGTGTAGATTCGTTTTCTGGCCCAATATGTGATCTATTTTGGAGAAAGTTCCGTGTGCTGCTGAGAAAAATGTGTATTCTTTGGTATGTGGGTGAAAAGTTCGATAGAGATCTGTAAGGTCCATTTCTTTCAGGGTTTGATTAAGTTCCAAAGTGTCTCTGTTAACCTTTTGACCTGTTGATCTATCCCATGTTGAGAGGGCGGTGTTGAAGTCCCCAAGAATTATCGTTTGGGGGTTGATTTCTGGCTTTAGACGCTGTAGGGTTTTCTTAATGAATGTGGAGGGGCCCGTATTGGATGCTTATATGTTCAGTATTGTGAAGTCTTCCTGGTGAATTGTACCTGTGACTAAAATGTAGTATCCATCTGTGTCTCTTATAATTTTCTTTGTTTTGAAGTCCACTTTGTCTGATAGCATAATGGCTACCCCTGCCTGTTTTCTGCTTCCATTTGCTTGTAGAATCGTTGACCAGCCTTTTATTTTTAGAGCGTGCCTATCTTTTGTGGTGAGATGGGTTTCCTGCAGGCAGCAGATTGATGGATTGTGATTTTTAATCCAAGTTTGTAATCTGTGTCTCTTGATCGGTGAATTAAGTCCATTAACATTTAGTGTTATAACGGAGAAACTATTAATTCCAGACATTTATTATGTTTAGTAGCTTTTATAAGTATATTGCTTCGCTTTTAATGGTGTTATATTTGCCTTCTGTTCTCCTGGATATGCCTGTTTTTTTCTTCATGCTTGAGTATCATTTCTAGCATTTTTTGAAGGCCTGGTTTGGTGGACATGTATCCATTAAAGTTGTCTTTGTGCTGGAAGGTTTTTCTTTCTCCGTCGATCATGACAGATAGTTTTGCAGGGTAAATCAGCCTGGGTTGACATTTTTGCTCATTCAATACTTGAAGTATGTCTCTCCAAGCTCTTCTTGCTTTTACTGTTTCTATTGAGAAGTCATTTGTTATTTTAATAGGTTTACCTTTAAAAGTGACTTGTTTTTTCTCCCTTGAAGCTCTCAGCACCAGTTCTTTATCTTGAATGTGGAGTGTTTTAACTATTATTTGCCACGGCGTGCTTCTATTTTGGTCGTATCTGTTTGGGGTGCGGAATGCCTCTTGTATATGAATGGGCCTCTCTTTTTTTAGATGAGGAAAGTTTTCCATGATGATTGTTTGAAAAATTTCCTCAGGGGTGGTATTTTGAGATTCTTGCTCTGGTGTTCCATGAATACGCATGTTAGGCTTCTTCAGAGTGTCCCATATCTCTTGGATATTTCTCTCAAGTATCTTTTTGGCTTTAACAACCTCTTCCATTGAGCTGGTTAGTATTCCCACTTTATCTTCAAGGTCCGAAATTCTGTTTTCTGCTTGTTAGTTCTGTTGATAAGACTCTCTGTGGCGTTCTGGGTTGAAGATAACTTGTCTTGTAGCTCAGTTTTAAACTCTGCTTGAGTTTGTTTTAACTGCTCTATGCCACTTTTTGTTTCTTGCACTGTTTTTCTCAACTCCTCCAGATGTCTGTTGTGTTCCTCTTCAAAGCGATTGATTCGATTATGTAATTCCTCCCGGATTTCCTCTTTCATAGTATTGAACATGGTAATGATCATATTTTTAAGTCTTTATCCTGGGTGAGGCCTTCTTGGCCTTTTTCCGCGGGTTTGTTCTTGTTGGAGTCTAACATTATGGGATTAATTTCTTCAGTGGGAAATTTGTTTACTTGAGTGTTGCTTCTCCTGGATTTGCACTTTGACTTTGGCATTGTCATTTTAACTCTTAAGATCTCTCAATTTCACTAAACTGAATTATTTGGCCTAGGGTCCTGGTGGGCGGGCGCGGGCGGAAACTTACCTAGGTCGTGGGGTGAGGCCCGGCTGGACCACGCGCATCCTGACCGGCGGAGCGGGGTGGGGTGTAAAGGGAGGATGGGGGCGTCGGCGTGGAGCTATTTAATCCGAGGGCAGCTGGGGCGGGGCCCGGGCACAGGGGAGGTCCTCCTCGTCCCTCGGCCCCGCACGCGGCTCCGGCTGGATGGTGGGAGTCGGAGCCGAGTCCCTCTCGGCTGACCTTGGATCCTGGTGGGCGGTGCGTGGGCGGAGTCTTACCTAAGGCACGGGATGAGGCCCTGGCTGGACCGCGCACGCTCGCTTCCCGACCGGCGGAGCGGGGTGGGTTGTACAACATACCTTTCTTTGACAAACTTTACATTCATTTCTTTCTGCATGACTTGTAATTCTTCATTGTGGATATGAATAAGAGTTTTGATAAGTTATCATGTTACCGGCTCAATGTTAGGCTGTCTTGAAATATCTTCCACCAAAGATATCAGTGCATTATATTCTAACTGAACTTCATTCAGATTTTGAGGACATGGAAACATGCAGCCAAACTTCTTGCCAAAGCATCACTTGAACTGCCCTAGTCCCAGTTCCCAATGTGGTCTTTCTTTATTCCTTCCTGAACTCTCATGAGCTAGACCTCTTCTGTCCATGTTTCTTTTTTTACTTTTATTCATTTATTTTTATTATTTTTCTAGTTTTACAAACATATTGAGTACTTATCGCTGCTGCCCTCCATTCCCTCTCCCACTCTTATTTATTTTTTTAGTGTGTGTGTGTGTGTACGTGTGTGTGTATGTGTGTGTGTGTGTGTGTGTGTGTGTGTGTGTGTGTAGAGCCATGGATGAATTTGGGAACCACCATGGACGCCTCCACCTTCTCCTTGTTTACTCTGACCCGGGATTCACAGGCTCCTCCCTACCAGGACCAGAAACACAGGCCGCCCCCACTTCTGCCCAGTGTGTACACATGGGGTCTAGGATCGGAACTCAGGAACTTCCGCCTGCAAGGCAGAGGCTTAACCCCTGAGCCACCTCTCCAGCCCCACTGTCCATGTTTCTTATAGCACTACTGTCTTCCAAACACCCACTGGAATGACCTGTCAAGCTCTGTCTCCAAAACTCAATGGCTTTTCTAGCCCAATGTTTCAAAATTCTTCACATTTTCTCCACAAACAGTTCAAAGGCTTAGAAGTCACAAACTTAGTATTATATCAGTGACCCCACTCCTGGTACCAAATTCTTTTAGTCTTATAGTAGCACTCTACTCCTTCAATATCCAATTCTCTTCCAGTTATTCTTCTGTTGCTGCAATAAAATATTCTTTTTTTTTTTTGGATATTTTTCTGGTTCTTTTTTATTATTTTTTTTTATTAAAAATTTAATTATACATTTTAAAATTTTTTACCAGTTCCCTCCCTCCCCCCTCATCCCCCTCCCCTTCCCCCAGTGCCTCCCCCCCAATTCCCAGAGAGTCCTTTATTGTGTACGCCTAACTCTCCACTGGGTCCTCCTCTCCGATGACATATAAGGACCCAGTGGCATTTCCATAAGCCCTTTCTCTTGTTCCCCTTAAGCATAAGATCACTACTATGGCTGTCAATCCCTTGCCTCCAGGGGTCTCGGTGCCCTTAACAGATGCTAGACTTTATGAGGGCAACAGTGCACTGGACATTGCGCAGGTCATGCAAAGTCCCATTATGATTGTTTTGGCCCCAACTATTGTTGAGAATCTTGCAAATCGTTGCTCCTCCCATCCTTTTGCTCTTACAATCTTACCACCCCCTCTTCCGCAAATGTCCCTGAGCTCCAGGATGGGGAGAGATTAGGCTGTCCTAGTTCTATGTGATTGATATAGAGTCTCTGAAGTTCTGGATTGTGGTTTGTTGATTTTCTTTTGGAGTTTTGCTGCTCCTGCAATTCCCTTCACTCCATTCTGCTGGGCACTGTATGTCACCCCTTGCAGACCTTGATGGAGGCCTATTTTCTCTGCTGTAACATGGTCTCCTCTCTCCTTGTTTCTGGTGTGGCCCTCCTAACCCATCTCTCTTGTTCATAATCCTTGCAATTACTGTGTTACATAGGTTTACTTTTGAGTGTCTCAATGTGGGCTGGGTGAGTTTGGTACTAGGAGCCACCTATTAGGGAGTACATACGGCGCTTAATTTTCTGGGTTTGGGATACTTCACTTAATATAATTCTTTCTAATGACATCCATTTCCCAGCAAATTCCAGTAATTCATCATTTTTGATGGCTGAGTAGTACTCCATTGTATAGATGTACCACAGTTTCCTTATCCACTCGTCAACTGTTGGACATTTAGGTTGATTCCATGACTTTGCTATTGTAAACAGTGCTGCTATGAACATGGTCGAGCTTGTGCTATCGAGGCGAACCTCTGCTGCATGGGGGGTTATTCCCAAAAGTGGGATAGCAGGGTCATACGGCATTTCAATCTTTAATTTCTTTAAGAATCTCCAGACGGCTCGCCAGAGTGGCTGTATGAGCCTGCATTCCCACCAACAATGTAGGAGAGTTCCCCTCTCTCCACATCCTCTCCATCATTTGTCGTTGTTTGTATTGTGGATTTTTGCCATCCTGACCGGGGTGAGTGATATCTCAGGGAAGTTTTGATTTGCATTTCCCTGATGGCGAAGGAAGTGGAGCATTTTTTAAGATAATTGTTAGACATTTTAATTTCATCTCTGGTAAAGTTTCTTTGAAGTTCCAGGGCCCATTTTTTAATTGGGCCAGTGTTTTCCTTGGAGTTTAATTTTCTAAGTTCTTTGTGCACTCTGGACAGTAGAGCTCTGTCAGATATGTGGTTAGTGAAGATTTTCTCCCATTCTGTGGGTTGCCTTTGAGCTCGTGTGACAATCTCTTTATCTGAACAGAAGCTCTTTAATTTCACAAGATCCCAACTGTTGAGAGTTGGTAGCAGTGATTGTGCCATTGGATGTCTGTTTAGGAAGTGTTGGCCTAGCCCAATCAGCTCGAGGGAGTTCCCTATCCTTTCAACTATGGTTTTTAAAGTCTCTGGCCTGATATCAAGGTCCTTGATCCATTTGGAATTAAGTCTTGTACATGGTGACAAGTACGGGTCCTGCTTTATTCTTCTGCATGTGGAGATCCAGTTTTGCCAGCACCATTTGTTGAAGATGCTGTTCTTTTTCCATTGGATTCTTTGGGCCCCTTTGTCAAAGACCAAATGGCTGTAACTTTGTGGGCTTATATCTGGGTCTTCAATCCTTATCCAATGATCTGTGTGTCTATTTTGGAGCCAGTACCAGGCTGTCTTTATAACTATGGATTTGTAGTATAGACTTAGGTTTGGTATGGTAATACCTCCAGCTGTGTTTTTGTTACTCAGGATTGTTTTTGCTATCCTGGGTCTTTTGTGCCTCCATATGAACTTTGAGATTATTTGGTCAACTTCTTTGAAGAATTGCTTTGGGATTTTGATTGGTATAGCATTGAATCTGTATATTGCCTTTGGTAGGATGGTCATTTTTACAATGTTGATTCTGCCAATCCAGGAACAAGGGACGTCTTTCCACCTTCTGGTGTCTTCTGCTATTTCTTTCTTTAGGGTTTTAAAGTTTTCATTGTAAAGGTCTTTTACCTCCTTAGTTAGGTTTATACCAAGGTATTTCATTTTTTTAGGAGTTATAGTAAATGGTATGGTTTCTCTCAAGGCTTTTTCACTTCTTTCATTCTGGGCATATAGGAAGGCCTCTGATTTTTGCACATTTATTTTGTATCCTGCCACCCTGCTGAACTTCTCAATTAGTTCCAGGAGCTTCCTGGTGGAGTTTTTGGGATCACTCAGGTATAAGATCATGTCATCTGCAAATAGGGATAGCTTGATTTCTTCCTTGCCGATTTGAATCCCTCTTATGTCCCTTTCTTGTCTTATGGCTTCAGCTAAGACTTCAAGTACAATATTGAATAGAAGTGGTGAGAGTGGACAGCCTTGTCTCCTTCCTGATCGAAGTGGGAATGCTTCCAATTGTTCCCCATTGAGTATAATCCTTGCTGTGGGCTTGTTGTATACAGCTTTTATTATATTGATAAAGGTTCCTTCCATTCCTACTGTCTCTAGCGTTTTGATCATAAAAGGCTGTTGGATCTTGTCAAAAGCTTTTTCTGCATCTATCGAGAGTATCATGTGGTCTTGGACTTTGGACTGGTTTACATGATGAATTACATTTATTGATTTGCGTATGTTGAACCAACCTTGTGTGCCAGGGATGAAGCCTACTTGGTCCCCGTGAATGATCTTTTTGATATGTTTTTGAATCCGATTTGCTAAGACTTTGTTGAGAATCTTTTCATCTGTGTTCATCAGGGAGATCGGCCTATAGTTTTCTTTTTTAAGTGAATCTTTATTAGGTTTTGGGATTAAAACGATATTAGCTTCATAGAAGGAATTTGGTAGTGTTCCTTCCTTTGCTATTTGATGGAACAGTTTAAGGAGTATTGGTGTTATTAACTCCTTAAATGTCTTGTAGAACTCTGTGCTGAATCCATCTGGTCCAGGACATTTTTTGGTGGGAAGATTCGAGATTACTTCCTCAATTTCCTTATATGTTATAGGACTATTTAAATAATTCACAACTTCCTGATTCAATTTAGGTAAGTTGTGTTTACTTAGAAATTCATCCATCTCTTTTGTGTTGTCAAACTTCACAGAGTATAAGTTTTTGAAATATGATGTTATAATTCTCTGGATTTCTTGGGTATCAGTAGTGATAACTCCATGTTCATTTCTAATTTTGTTAATTTGGGTTTTCTCTCTCTTGCTTTTGGTTAGTTTAGCTAGGGGTGTATCAATCTTGTTGATTTTTTCAAAGAACCAGCTTTTTGATTGGTTGATTTTTTCTATCGTTTTCTTAGTCTCGATTTCAGATATTTCTCCCCTTATTTTGCTAATCTCTTCTCTTCTGCTGCTTTTGGGATCAGATTGCTCTAGTTTCTCTAAAGCTTTAAGCTGCATTGTTAAGTTGTTTATTTCTGATGTTTCCATTTTTTTGACGTGGGCATTAAGAGCTATGAACTTACCTCTTAGAACAGCTTTCATTGTGTCCCAGAGATTTTGGTAAGTTGTATTTTCGTTATCATTCACTTTCAGGAAATCTTGAATTACTTCTCATTCAGCATCATAGTGTTAAGTTTCCAGGAGTTAGTGTATTTTCTCTTGTTTGATGTGTTGTGGATGTCCAGCTTTAGGCCGTGGTGGTCTGATAGGGCACAGGTTAGAATTTCAACTTTCTTGTATATGTGGAGATTCAGTTTTGTGGCCCAATATGTGATCTATTTTGGAGAAAGTTCCGTGTGCTGCTGAGAAAAATGTGTATTCTTTGGTGCATGGGTGAAAAGTTCGATAGAGATCTGTGAGGTCCATTTCTTTCAGGTTTGATTAAGTTCCAAAGTGTCTCTGTTAAGCTTTTGACCTGTTGATCTATCCCATGTTGAGAGGGCGGTGTTGAAGTCCCCAAGAATTATCGTTTGGGGGTTGATTTCTTGCTTTAGACGCTGTAGGGTTTTCTTAATGAATGTGGAGGGGCCCGTATTGGGTGCATATATGTTCAGTATTGTGAAATCTTCCTGGTGAATTGTACCTTTGACTAAAATGTAGTATCCATCCGTGTCTCTTATAAGTTTTTTTGGTTTGAAATCCACTTTGTCTGATAGCATAATGGCTACCCCTGCCTGTTTTCTGCTTCCATTTGCTTGTAGAATTGTTGACCAGCCTTTTATTTTTAGAGCATGCCTATCTTTTGTGGTGAAATGGGTTTCCTGCAGGCAACAGATTGATGGATTGTGATTTTTAATCCAAGTTTGTAATCTGTGTCTCTTGATCGGTGAATTAAGTCCATTAACATTTAGTGTTATAATGGAGAAACTATTGTTAATTCCAGACATTTATTACGTTTAGTAGCTTTTATATGTGTATTGCTTCGCTTTTAATGGTGTTATATTTGCCTTCTGTTCTCCTGGATATGCCTGTTTTTTTCTTCACGCTTGAGTATCATTTCTAGCAGTTTTTGAAGGCCTGGTTTGGTGGCCATGTATCCCTTAAAGTTGTCTTTGTGCTGGAAAATTTTTCTTTCTCCCTCGATCATGACTGATAGTTTTGCAGGGTAAATCAGCCTGGGTTGACATTTTTGCTCATTCAATACTTGAAGTATGTCTCTCCAAGCTCTTCTTGCTTTTACTGTTTCGACTGAGAAGTCATTTGTTATTTTAATAGGTTTGCCTTTAAAAGTGACTTGTTTTTTCTCCCTTGAAGCTCTCAGCACCAGTTCTTTATCTTGAATGTGGAGTGTTTTAACTATTATTTGCCGTGGTGTGCTTCTATTTTGGTCGTATCTGTTTGGGGTGCGGAATGCCTCTTGTATATGGATGGGCCTCTCTTTTTTTAGATGAGGAAAGTTTTCCATGATGATCGTTTTGAAAAATTTCCTCAGGGGTGGTATTTTGAGATTCTTGCTCCGGTATTCCATGAATATGCATGTTAGGCTTCTTCAGGGTGTCCCATATCTCTTGGATATTTCTCTCAAGTATCTTTTTGTCTTTAACAACCTCTTCCATTGAGCTGGTTAGTACTCCCACTTTATCTTCAAGGTCTGAAATTCTGTTTTCTGCTTCATTAGTTCTGTTGATAAGACTCTCTGTGGCGCTCTGGGTTGAAGATAACTTGTCTTGTAGCTCAGTTTTAAACTCTGCTTGAGTTTGTTTTAACTGCTCTATGCCACTTTTTGTTTCTTGCACTGTTTTTCTCAACTCCTCCAGATGTCTGTTGTGTTCCTCTTCAAAGCGATTGATTCGATTATGTAATTCCTCCCGGATTTCCTCTTTCATAGTATTGAACATGGTAATGATCATATTTTGAAAGTCGTTATCCTGGGTGAGGCCTTCTTGGCCTTTTTCCGCGGGTTTGTTCTTGTTGGAGTCTAACATTATGGGATTAATTCCTTCAGTGGGAAATTTGTTTACTTGAGTGTTGCTTCTCCTGGATTTGCACTTTGACTTTGGCATTGTCATTTTAACTCTTAAGATCTCTCAATTTCACCAAACTGAATTATTTGGCCTGGGGTACTGGTGGGCGGGGCCCGAACGGGGACTTACCTAGGGTGCCGGGTTAGGCCCGGGTGGACCGCGCGCGTGTCCCGACCGGCGGAGCGGGGTGGGGTGAAAAGGGACGATGGGCGCGTCGGCGTGGAGCTATTTAATCCGAGGGCAGCTGGGGCGGGGCCCGGGCGCAGGGGGAGGTCCTCCTCGTCCCTCCGCCCCGCACGCGGCTCCGGCTGGATGGCGGGAGTCGGAGCCGGGTCCCTGTGGGCTGACCTGGGGTCCTAGAGCGCGCGGTGAGGCCCGGCTGGATCTCGCGTACGCGTCCCGACCGGCGGAGCGGGGTGGGGTGAAAAAAAGGGACCTGCATCTCTCTTATTGAAATAGATATTCCTTTTTGGTCTTAAATTCTTCTCTAGTGAATAGACAGATTTATGTTTTCTTCTTTCCAACTTTTCATTATAAAATACTCTGCCTCTTCAGATTCAGGGGGGCATTTTCCTGTCATTTCTCCAGGTACGTCTTAGGAAATCTATCTCTACTCCTTTTATTGTTGTCTACTATCTGATCTGTAACCCTCTTCATTTTTTTTTGCTCTTAAAATCTTTGACAAAACATAGCATTAATTCTGACCCTGGCCCTGGTTTCTTCTCCAGTGGAGAAGGGTCTAAGCCTGTGAGTTTCTGGCTTTAGCTAGCTTCAAGCAGGCAGAATGCAGCTTGCTTGGTCCCAGCCTCTTTTAATCCAAGGCTGGCACAGTGTTCCTTGTGAGATCTAGAGCAAGCCAAAAGGAGGCTGGGGAATTCGTGCTGTTTTTAGTTTTCCTCTTTTCATTCAAGAGACTGATGAATGATGAATGAGGTACTTTTGTTTCTCAAGTGGTTGAGTATGGGAAATGCTTAATTCAGCCCATCTGGTGGGTAGGTTAGGAGGATTTAAAGCAGGTTAGAAGTGATTAAAATGAAGCCCTGGAGCTGCAGAGATGGCTCAGGGATTAAAGTCTTTGCTTCGCTGTAAGGAAGTCCAGAGTTCAAATCCCCAGATCCCATGTAAAAAGGCTGTGTGGAAATGGCTGCGACCTGCACTTCAGATCTGGAAGGTGGACCCTGGGAAACCCCAGAGCAAAGCAATAAGGAGGCAGAACAATCCAGAATGATTTGCAGTGTCATCCTTGGGCCTCTCCAGACACAAATAGTCCAGTGCCCTGTTGTACACACACACACACACACACACACACACACACACACACACACACACACATACACATGAAAACAGAGAGTCCTCAGAAGTAATCTTGCAAAGCCTGATAGGCATCTTCAAAGAAGAGTCCCCTCTAAGGAAATAGCTATTGTTCTCTTTCCTTTTTCCTTTTTTTAAAGTCATTTTTTTGGGGGGGCTGGAGAGATGGATCAGGAGTTAAGACTCTCCCTCACGAGTGGAAGGTCCTAAGTTTGGATCCCAGGTCCCACGTAATAAAGGCCAGGCAGAAACAGTGGCAGCCTGCACTTCTGGCCCTGGTGGGTGGAGCCTGGGAGGTCACAGAGTAAAACAAGAAGGAGGTAGAAGCAATCCAGGATGATTTCTGAAGTCACCTTTGGTCCTCCACAGGGACACATGGTGTCCTCTGACACACACACACACACACACACACACAGGTACATGCACACGCACACACACATACACACGAGTAAAATAAATATTTTTAAAAATACTCTGGAGAATAAATATGCAGTAACAAAAGAAGGAAGAGCAAGACGGCAAGGAGAAAAAGACATGAAGTGTGGGAGCAGCTTGACTCTGAGTCCTGGCAGAGGGGAGAGGTCTTTCCTGTGCCCTTTGCTCCTGGCACCTCTTCTTGACCAGGGTTCTCTGCCTGCCAGTTCTATTTCCACTTCTTTAGTTTTTCTTCCTTGGATATCAGGGACCTTGGGCTGATGACCCTTGGCTTTCCAGTCTGTGGGTTGGGTAGGTTCTCTTACTTTCCATTCATGCTCCCTTGGGTTGGTTAATACCCCTTGGGTTGGTGGTGGGGATGATTATCTACCAATTTCCTTGGGAATTGACAATGCATAATAAATAAATTGTGTTTGAGAAGCAGCCATAGCCCTGAGGTCGGCCTGCTTTCTGTCTCTCATTTAGTTGGTGTTGCTGTTGGATGTTAGGCATCTTAAAACAAAATGGCTCAAGCTGCCTTCTCCCTCCCTCCCACATACGTGTTCAGACAAAGAGCCCTTCACAGCTCCCAGTCTACTCAGCTAAGGCAGCTGTATCTTCCCAAGGATGGCTCCACAGCCCCCTACCCTGCCTGCAGCTTCCCACAGCCCCAGTCCACCTGCAGCTAAGATAAAGTGGGCACATTCGTCCAAGGACTTTCCCCCACCCCGGGGTGAACCCCCTGTCTCATATCAGTCCTTTTCCAGCTACATTCCCCTGGTCTATAGTCACAAGCTCCTGGTCACTTGACCAAGCTGTATAAGCCTTAGAACCAGATCACTCTGCCTCTCTCTCTCCATCTCTGTCTGTTCCTGAGACAGCCATGCTACATGCTCCTTGCCTATTTTGTCCTCCTGCTTGCTTGGCAATAAATCTCCTTTGTATATTATGTGCTGGTTTTGGTGTGACTTTGTATCCCAGATCATTCTGAGGTAGAGGGGGCCTTCCCAAGACCCCGCCCCACGGATCCCAGGTCCCATTTAATACATGTGGGCAGATCCCCCCCACGCAGTTACTACTCAAGAATATGACATGTTCCACAATCTGAAAAGAAAGGTCTGGTGTTGCTCAGGAGGTTTGAAAGTGAGTGCAAGTCCTTCGCCAGAGGACGTGTCCCCAATGGTGCCTAGCGGATCATCATGCGAGAGCAGGATGCAAACCAGCCTGAAAAGAAATATGTAGGATGAGATGGGAAGGCACATGGGGATTGGGAGTAGGGGATGAAGATCTATAAATACCTTGTCTTTGTTTATGAAGGTCTCAAAGAATAAAAATATGGTAGGTTTTGATGAGCAAAACTTGAGTTAAACATTTAGCTTTCACCTAAATATGCATAGAATTCTATTAGTCTAGGAATAAGCATAGTACCAGAATGTACAGCTTCGATGGCTGATGTCACTAAATCTTGCCTTGTTCCCCACTGTCACACTGGGACCCCTGCTGTTGGGATTCTTTGGGATGCTGAGTGAACAGATTTTGATTGGGCGAGCTGGGTTTCACTATTCTGCGAAACCAAATGCTAGTTAGGATGATGCAAATAGATGTTCTTTCCATGGGAAAGTGTACACAGAATGGGTTGAAAGAAGATTTTAAAGAGTTCTGTAGGGCTGGAGAGATGGCTCAGGGATTAAGACCCTGATTCACAAGCAAAGGGTACTGAGTTCAGATCCCAGGTCCCATGTACATCTTGCAGGGTCAGCAAAGCAGAAAAAGGCCATGTGATCCAGGTGGCATCAAAAGAGTTCTGGAATAGTTTCTAAGGTGAAATAGGACACGTAGCCTTGGAACTCTTGAAATGGGCCAGAAAACTACTGAGCTGACATGTTAGGAGTTTTGACATTATTTACCTGCCTTCATTTTATGGCTTGTAGCCAGGAGCGACTTTTCTTCTTCAACTTTTCTTAAAGGTAAGGGCATAATTTGTGTTCCCCATGGTCATTGGTCTTTATTAATCTCTATAAACATCTAATATTGTAAGTATAGTGCATTCTTCAAAATCTTTTTGATTATAGTTATGCTCAGCTTAAACTTCAGAGCTGACTTTTTCCAGGAAATTTCTTTTTCTCATAAAATTTTAATTTTTCTTTTTTTTTAATTTATTTATTCAATTGTGTGTGTGTGCATGTGTGTGTGTGTGTGTGTGTGTGTGTGTGTGTGTGTGTGTGTGTAGAACCACGGGCAAATTCGGGAACCACCATGGACCACCTCCACCTCCTCCTTGCTTACTCTGCCCAGGGATTCACAGGCTCCACCCTACCAGAAATAGAAACGCAGGCTTTCGCAGAGCATCTATACGTGGGGTTTAGGAGCCGAACTTAGGACCTTCTGCCTGCAAGGCAGAGGCTAAACCCCTGAGCCACCTCTCCAGCTCCCCCCAAAATTTTAATTTTTCTTATTTGGGTTTTTTTTTGTGTGTGCATGTGTGTGTGCGCACATGCGTGTGCAAAGAGCATTTGGATGCATATGCCTCTGGAGGCCCAAGAGTGACATCAGGGATCATCCTGGATTCCTCTACCTCTTTATTGCTTTGCTCTGGGGCTTCTCAGGCTCTACCTTCCAGTGTCAGGATTACAAGCCACCACCATATCCACCTGGCATTTTTGTGCTGCAACCAGGGCTGGAAGTAGTGGCTGTAACAGGCCATCAGCCCTGAAATGACAGTGATGCATCCGTCACTATCATGTGTGGGATCCTGTTCTTGCTTGGCTTCAGTTTCCAAAAGGAGAATGTGCCAACCTAACAATCGAGGACTGAGCTCTGGGCACACCGGTAAAGAGTTAGTTAAGGAAATCCCCGAGCAAGTGTGGAGGATATTGTCTAATTGATGCAGAAATACCCAGGAGGCCACAGCGGGTAGAGCAGTTCCCTGGCTGTACTGGTTCCTCTTCTTGTTGCTGTGAGAGAACACTCAAAGTTAAGCAATGCATGGGAGAAAGGGAGATGTGTTTAGTTCCAGAGGGGGGGGGGATGACATTCTGTCAGGGTGGAGAAGGCTGATGAGTGAAGCTGGAGGCAGGCTAGGTTATATCCTTCAGGGAGTCTGAGAGCCGCAAAACTGCCAATGCAAGAGCAGACCTTTCCCAGAAATAAAGTGGAGCTAATCCACCTGGAGGCCCATCCCTGTGACTGCCTTCCTCCCACAAGACTCCACTTCCTAAAGGTGCTATGACCTTCCCAAACACATGAGTCTGTGAGGGGCACATTTCAAACCATGACAATGGGCAAATGGATAAGGCAGAGCGAGTTGGTTCAGTAAGTTGTCATTCTTTGACAGATTCGTAGTTTGACAAGTGAGAAGGTTTGTCCCTCTCTCGGCAATTAAATTGTGGCCATTTCCCTCAGCTCCTCATGTTGATTCGAACTCTTCTGCAAAGCTGGACTCTGAGTTTTAACCAAAATTATAAGGTGAAATAAAACCCCTTGTTCCTTTAATTTGTATGGGTTCTGTAATCATATCAGCAACATGAAGACAAATACAACAAAATAGTATGATTGTCATCTGCTGTCTGGCATTCAGATTAGCATATGCGATAGTTGATCCTGGGGGTGTCAACTTGAAGGATCACCAGCTGAGACCACCTGAAGAGATTACCTGGATCCATACAAAGACCAGCCCCAGATCCAACTGGAATCTACCCAGATCTCATTGGAACCTTCCAGTAGCAGACCAGATGAAAGGAACCACAGAACAGAAGATTAAGAAGAAGAATTCTCCAGTCACGTGGATGTCTGCCATGACTTGGCCTGCCTCCAGCTTCAGCCAGCCAGTCATGCTGCTCCTACTGTGAAAGACTGTATTTCCCCTCTGGAACCCTAAGGTAAATACATTTCCTTTTTTCCCTTAAGTTATTTGACTTTCGGTGTTCTTTCACAGCAGTAGTTAAGACTAACCGTTAATAGCATATGACTTTCATTTTCTCAATCAGTTGTTAAGGTGGGAAGGACTTCCTGAAATGCTCAATCATTAAGTTTTTCTTAAGATCTTTCCTGTTTTTTTGCAACCCTTTAACAACCCAGTTTTCATTCCTGCAGGAAATTATCTGTGTTCAGTAAATCTATGATTCACTGGGTTATAGCACAATGGTGGAGTACTTGTGTAGCATGCACAAAAGGACTTGGGTTCAATCTCCAGTGTCATGCAAAAATTAATATTAATACAACAGGGACTGGAGAAATGACTGAGGTTTTAAGACTGTCTCACAAGCAGAGGTTCCTGAATTTGGATCCCAGGTCCCACGTAAAAAGTACCAGGCCAAAACAGTGGTGGCAGCCTACACTTCCAGCCCTAGCAGATGGGGACTGGGAGATGATCCCAGGGCAAAGCAAGAAGGAGGTTGAAGCAATCTGGGAAGATTTCCGAAGTCACTCTTGGTCCTCCACAGGGTCACACCGTGCCCTATGAAACACACACACACACACGCACACACACACACACACACACACACACACACACACACACACACTCACACACACACACACCAAACAAACAAGCAAACTAATAAAATCTAAATAACAAATACATATGCCCCTCCATTTCTTTTACTCTTTCGCCCCCCTTTTTTTTGCAGCCTTGGCAGATCCAGCCATCACCCAGTTTGCATTCCCAGCTTCTTGCAGTTTTATTTTCTTTCTCTCTACTCTCTCTGCTGGTATGCCACCTTGCCCATGTAGCATCTAGTACACACCCTCCATTTCTTCCACATACACACCATTGTTTTTTTTTTTTTTTTTTTTTTTTGCAGTTTCCAGCAGATTCGGCCTGTGCCCTGGCTCCTCCCTCCAGAATAGACACACACAAGTAGCACAGACACTAAAGGTGACTTAATCATTTCTCTCGCTCAACATAGAATCGTGAGAACGTATCGTTCAACACAGGAGAGCTGTGCCACTAAACTATAAGCGTCTACATCTACAGTCACCAGAAATCACTCAGGAAACATCAGCATTCTCCTCTAGTCAGAGAGCATCATGAGCTATACCTTTCAGCTCAAGTCACAAAGAACAGCAATTTGAGATAAGTACTATTTTTTTTTGTTGCCATTATTTTTTTGATTTTTTTTCTCTTTTCGTACTTTGTAATTTTTTTCTTTTATTAGTTTTTTTTCATTTTTTGTTTTATCATTTCATTTGCCTTCATAGTTTTACATTCTCAGATATGTTATAAGGGTTTAGGTTTCTGGAATGTATATTTCTCAATTCGAATTCAAACCTCTGCCATATAGTTGTTTTACTTGTTTGTTGTTGCTTTGTATATTTTTATTAGCATATATTAATTGTACAAATATGATGTTCCATTCCTTCAAGAAGTCATGATTATTAAAAGGAAATCCCAGTGCCAAGAATAGGTAGGGTACCACCTCATTATGAACTGTTGGACCAGGAGACTGCAGAGACCCCCAAAACAATACAAGCTGTTACTAATGCTTTCGATTTCCCATCAGAACATGATCATAATGCTGAAGACATAGCACACTTTGGCCACAGGCACAGAGAAATAAATTTGGAGCTGAAGAAGGTCATGAGTCTGTCCTCCACGGTTTCAGAGAATAGTAGAAGCCAAGCAATGTGAGGCAGGATTGGAACGACTGTCAAGAGATCCAAGAAGGTGATATGTCAAGGACTCCCCAGAGTCTAGCAAGGATCACAGGGGAGAAGGTTTCAGGAAGTAGGATCCTTACAGGCAAGGGATTAAACGGTCATAATACAGCTCCCATGCTAAGGGGGAGCCCAAGAAGGGGTCCTGGGCAGAGGACCCAGAGTGAGGTTTGGTGCTCACATGAGTGGATGCTTCAGGGGATGGGAGGGAGGAAAGGGGAGGCACTGGGAGAGGGGGAAAGAGAGGATGGGAGTACCTACTGAGCTTGTATGGTTAGGAAAAAACAAAATGTGGGAGAAAAAAAGTTAAAAACAAAAAGAGATTCAAGAAAGGTATTTTATGGTGTGGAGTTAAAGCCCAGTTTGTTATTGAGAAGCGAAGATGTTACAGATGCCAGGGCCAATGTGGGACATCTGTCAAGGAGAGCTATATATCATAGGAGAAGCCAGCCCAGGGGATGATGTATTCTATGGGCAGCTGCATTGGGGGTGTGAACTGAAGTCCTTTGGAACTGAGATGATTTCAACAAGAGGCTCATCTGCAGACATAGAGTTGCAGGATTTGAATTTTTCCCACTGTTTTTTAAAAATTTTTTTTTATTAATACATTTTTTATTATTATTTCAGCTCATACAAACTTAATAGGTACACCAGTTCCCTCCCTCCCTCCTCCTCCCCCTGTACCCCCTGCTCTCCCTCCCCACCCCCGTGCCTCCCCATCCCCCAGTGCCTCCCGCCCCAATTCCCAGAGAGTCCTTTCTTGTGCATGCCTGACTCTCCTCTGGGCCCTCCTCTCCGATGACGTACAAGGACCTAGTGGCCTTTCCCTGAACCCTTTCCCGTGCTTCCCCTTAAGTATAGGAACACTGCTGTGGCTGCCAATCCCTTGTTTTTGGTCTTATTATGGACTGATCTTTCCTGGATATGCCCCCCATTCCTTCCTTTTGAAATGGGAATGTTTATTGTCTGCCATTGTAAGTGGGAAGTATGTAACTTCCCACTTTGGACTTCTGGACTGTGTTAGGATTACTGATGGGGTCTATGAAGACTTTTAAGTTGGACTGAGTATGGTTTGCATAATGAGATGATAATGAGCCTGTGGGAATCTGGGGTGGAGTGTCATGGTTTGAAATGTGAGTTGTCCCCCCCAAGCTAGTATGTTTGAATTTGTAGTTATTTGGGAAAATCTTGGCATCTTTAAGAGATGGAGTTTTGCTGGAGGAAGGCAGCCACAGAGGGGTGGACCTTGAGATTAGCTGGCCCTACCATGCTTGAGTTGGTGAGTCTGCTCTTGCACATGCAGCAACTCTCAGCTTCCATGAATTCTGCAGTCAGCCATGCCCTTTCCACTATAATTGTCTATGTCTCCCCTCTGGAACCATAATCTGAATAAATCTCCTTTTCTCTCTTAAGTTGTTTGACTTTGAGTGGTATTTTACAGCAATGGATAAGACTACAATTGATCACATGATATTGTCTCTGATGTAGATTACTCCCAACACTGAAAGCCAGTTCTTTATCAGAACCATTGAAGACAAGACCTAATAATAGAATAAATAGCACACAAGTGGTAACATGCAAAGGAAGTAATTTATTAGAGCAAGACATTGAAACCTTTACATCTGATAGAGAAGATCAGTTATTTGTAAAAACCATTGACCACGGGAAGAAGCAAACTTTACTCCTTCAAACAACTCAGTGCAATCTTCCCCTAAAAAGGAAAAAACAACAGCAAGAAAAGAAGGATGAGTTCAATCATGCAGTCCTTGGAGAAGAAGTGTTAACACAGTCCATAGAGCTGTACAAAAAATTACTTTAGAAAAACAAGAGGGCAATATACAGGTTGTGTTTGGGGAAAAAGGTGAATTGTTCTAGCTCAGTTACACCAAACAAAGCACATTAATGGAATTCCTGTATTTCTCTCCCAGTCAAGGAAGTGCCGAATAAGGACGGTGAGAAATACTACTGAGATAAAAGGAACCTTTCAATCGTCCTGCCCAGACCAGCAGAGCTGGAAGGGAAATCCACTCTGTAGTATAATCTGAAGGGGAGGGGGGTCGTGTCTGGCTTCATCTTCCTCTATTCTATCCATTCAGTTTTCATCAATCAGCACTTGCCATGATATTCAATAGGGACTGAGATCCACTGGCTATGCAGAAGTCAATCTCAGCAATGCTCCAAGCCCAGCAGTTGAGATTATCCTAGTTCTGCCCTTCATAGGGCTCCTTTTGTCCTTGTCGGGACACCATGAGAAGTGTGGCATCCAGGTCGACCTTCTCAGAAGGAGGGGCCCACCCTAGATGCTGTGTGGGATAGCTTCCTCCTTATATCCCCAACCAATGTATCCCTGGTGACAGGTAAGTCACATGTTCCCCTCTCACCCACAGCCCTGTGCTTCCCATACTGTCATGGCAACCTCGTTCTAAGTTTTCTGGCTATATAGAAGAAAAAAAAAGAAGAAATTACCAAGACACTTGCAACTATTGATTTGTCCAATCCGGACATTTTGTCCTCACATTCTTTCACTTTCAGTTTTGCAGCCACTGCCTCTGGAGGTGCCTCATATTTAGCAAGTTTGTTTGCCAACTGTTTCTTGGTACCCACTATAAAGACGGTGCTTTCACGTAGAACTGCTTCGCATATACCGTTGGCTTGAACTGGAAGAAGTTAATAGAATGAGTTTAGTTAGGGAACATTCTTTTTTAAAATGTATATTTTTTCTTTCCTTTCCTTTGTTTTTCTGCTCATTTCCCTAGCTAGAGAGTAGAGACAAGATGGATTCCAAGGTACTGTTCTATTACTTCTATGATTATTGAGTGCCAGTGAAAGAAAGACCTGCTAGACTGTGAGTTCTTCATGGTCACACAGCAAGGGAGGATTTACTTTTGGAGTTCATAATGAACCTACATGTTTGAATATTGAATGTGTGTGTGTGTGTGTGTGTGTGTGTGTGTGTGTGTGTGTGTATTTGTGTGTATCAGAGGACCTTGTATGTCCTTTTGGAGTTCCAAGGGTGACTGGGGGAAACATCCTGGATTGTTTCTAGCTCCTCTTTTTTGCTTTGTTCTGGGATTTCCCAGATTCTGCCCACTAGGGCCAGAAGTGCAGGCTTCTGCCATTTCCGTCTGGTGTTTTACATAGACCTGTGATGGGAACTCAGGACCTTCTCCTTGTAAGGTCGAGTCTTAACCCCTGAGCCATCTCTCCCAGTCCCCTTTTCTAGATTTTAAAATCTAGTTTTCACTATGTATGGGTGGCAACTTCATTGGTTTCAGATTTTAGAAGAAATTAAGATCATGTTCCCTTTTTTGAAGGGAATGACAGAATGATTACAAAATTTAGAGCAACAGGGAACTTTGCAAAAGAAAGGATGGTAAGAATATAAGAACCAGAGGATGCAAGGAGGTAATGTCAGGTAGTAGCCTCTATTCATATCAACGCAGTCAGTACTCAAGAACTCAATTTAGTGGTGTCTACTTCCATTAGACCTCCCTCCACAATTGTTGCCCTATGAACATCTCTCCACAGAACCAGGAAGATCACCATTACCCGGAAAGACTGAATGGGACTGATACTAGACAAACTCCTGACCCTCCCCCCTCCGCCTCTTCAGTATAGCCAACCAGCATTGTCACCACAACCTGCTGGTGCTAGACAAGAGAAGAGAAGCCCCTGCAGCATACAGTTGAGCCACCAGAAACCATTAGCTCCCTAGTGTGTGTGTTCAGACACTATGTAATATAGCCATCCTAGATGTGACCCTGTCCATCTTACAGCCAGGGAGACCTGGGAGAAGGAAGGAATCTTGCTGGAGAGGGGAGTAAGATGGAGGTGGGATGGGAGAGGAGCAGATAAACAGTCGGTGAAGAAAACATATAAGTTCTTTGTTAATATAACTAAAAAATAAATTAAAAGCAAAGTGAGAGCAGATTTACAGAAACAACAATCAAACTGGTAACATACAGAAAAATGATTCATTTTGAAATTAATTTGAAGCATTGGGTCATGCATCAGACATAGTTGGAAAAACTAAAGGCAAAAGAGATGATCAGTTTTAACATTCATCAGACCTTATGAAGGAATTGTCGGGGGACTCTGTTCTTAGAGAGTGTGACAAGAGGGATATAAAGACAATTTTTTTTTCCAATGGATATTTGGGCAGACTCAAGGAACCAGCTTTCCTAGTCTAACTTGTACATTTCCCAGAAAGACTTTTCATGTCTTCTTGTATTACCTGGGTTGGTCTTAGATTCATGTGGTCCCACTTCCACCTCACAAGTAGCTTGGATTTCAGGGATGTGCCACTGTGGATCAGTTTCACCAAGGACCTGACAACCACTTTACTCAGATCTGATAGAGACCCGACTAGTTACAAGAGACGATGGGAGCAACATCCCCTGGGATTAATCACCTTGTGGGACATGCAGAGGGAAGAGGAAGAGTGAATGAGACCTGGTACATTCTTGATAGCACGGATACATATCAAGGTTTTGATTATATATAAATTATTTTTAATGAATAGTTAGAGTTAATTTTGAAAAATAGAATCTTAGTGGGTAATGAGTACACCATTTCTGCCTTTATTACTTCTAGAACTCTCAAAAAACTGATAATAAAATATAGGGGTGTTTATTCTCAGAGCCCATTTGAAGGCTTACCACTCCTAGATTAAGAAAACAGCATATCTGATATGTGTGTGCATATGTGTGTATGTGTGTGTGTGTGTGTGTGTCCTGTAGCCAACTTTCAAGATATTAAAAAAAAACCGCAAACCAAGTTAAACAAAGAAGTTCTCAATAAAACAAAACCAATGTCTAAAACTTGACTATTACGATTTACTTGTTAATTTTTTTCTTGCTAAGTTTCCTAATATATGAACATTAGTTCAATAAGTCCTGGGGTTTTTAGGAGTTCAGAAGAGATTTTATAATATTGGCTGTTCCTGACTCCAAACTTTCCATAATTGGGTTTACCTAGTGTTTTGAGAAGGGCACTTACCAGGAGGTGCAGCAGGAACAAAGGATACTCACTTTCATAACAGCAGAGGGCCAGAATGACCAGCGAGAGAGCCAGGAAAATTCTCATGGTGCTGTTTGCCTTGAGCTTTCTGCTCCACAGACAGATCGATTGGACGGAGAAGCCTGTGGGACCCACGGCCTCCAGGGCTATTTATACTTCATGAGCCCTTCTTGTCCTGCCCCCACAGTCACGTGATAACTCACAAGTCCTGGAGCTTTGTGCCAGTGTGAATCCCCACATCTCTCTTCATTCTATTGGGCCTGATCCCAGAGGAGGAGCCTCCTGGTAATGACCCTCTTCCTTCAGGTGATCTAGATCCTCCATGAAGCAATTTTTGATGCTTCTGTTTACTTGTGAGCTTTTGATTATTACACCTGAGTTCTCAGTCTCAATGAACAGGCATAGGTGGGTTCTGACCATGGGATGATGAATCTCTGGCACACAGAATCTCTTACCACTGGCAACCCCCCCCAAAAAAAAAAAACATTGACAGATACCTATTGATATCACAGCATACCATTACATCTAAAACCTCAGGGAGATCTCAAGCAACCACCATGAAACAGAAAAACAGAACAGAAATCCAAATTAGTATGAGGCTAGTAATATTAAGGGAAGGTAAATAAAACAGAACACAAAGAAAGAGAGAGACTCTGTGAAACGAAAGACACGGTTCTTGGCAAAAGGTGAACAGACCAGACAATGATTCCAAGAATCTCCCTAAATTTTATTTTCTCCTAGCCTTGTTACTGATGGCAGAATCACGTTTATAGTTGAAGGGAAAAAGAAATGTGGGGTATGGCCTAAATGGAACAGGCATATATGTGTAATGTTATGTACATTGGGAGGTTTATCCAAGTATGCAACATTGATCTAATCTTTACTGATCTATTTTTCTTTTACAAAGTATATTTAGCATATTGCAAGGTTGTGTGGTGCTCCCTGACAAATTTACTAGTTTTTTTTTTCTTTCAGTGCTAGGGTTTAAATTCAGACCCTTGTGCATGCTAGGGAAGCATCTTATCTTTAATTTTTTTTCATAATTTTATTTCTTTTTTCTCTCCCCTTAATCCCCATTCCCCTCACCCTTCTTTTTCTTTTCTGACAACCCTTCATCTGCCGTGTCACACTCCCTTCTATTTTCAAGTCTTTTCACTTGCGGGGTCCACCGGGCTTCATCTAGTTTGTCTTTGATGTCATATGACTTGATGTGCGTAATTCATGGTCCAGCAATTGTCCTAGGCCAGTGAGTAGACCATGGAGGAGCACATCCTCCTTTTCTTCCCTACAAGTATTAGTTCTCAGGAGGTGTGGAGCTTCCTGAGATCTTTTCCTTTTCCTAGTGAGATGTTGATTGGACAGTTCTCATGCAGTCCTTGTCATGTCCAGAAGACAGTGTCTGGCCCCCCATTGTCCCACTTCACACTCCTACAGTCTTACTGCTCCTCTTCCAATATTCTCTGAGCTTTGGGATGGGATGGAAGTGACTTAGATGTCCTGATCAGGGCCATACAGTACTAGGGAAGCATTTTATCACTAAGTCACACCCTGGCCCTAGTCATATCTTCAAAAACTTCTTTTATGTGCTTTGTTAATGCAATGGAAAATAACTGTAAAAATTTCTGTCAAACAAAGATGTTACTTAGTATTAAGTGTTGAATGGCATAACAAATGGACACGACTATTCATAGGTCACTATCTGTGGTCTTCCAGGACCTTGAGAGCAGACTCCCCATTTTCTTAACATTTTTGATTCTTAAATGAATTTAAGTAATATTCACAGCATAACGTGATCTTGTCTCCTTCCTTCTACTGTTGATAACTGTCTTATTTGCAACCAGTACCCTTCCTATTTCCATATCTTTATGCACACGTGGCCCACAGACTTTCATCAGGGCTGCCTGCCTTAGCACATGTCTGAGCACAGATCAATGGGCACGCTACTGAAGAAAGTACTATGCAGCCAGCCATGGATCCCATTGGTCTCTCAGGAAAGGGTGTTACACTATGTGGTATACCCCTTTTCATGATGGAAATGTCGATAGGTCAAATCTTTTGTATAAGTCTTGTGGAAGGAAACACAGCTGCAGTGAATATGATCATGAATGTCACGTCCAGAAGATACTATTTAGTGGCATCTCTCTCTCTTCTGGCTTATATTATTACCACCTCTTCCTCCATAACGTTCCTTAAGACTTGGAGTGGGGGAATGATATAGATGTTTAACTATTAATTCTATGCTTCACTTCTTATTTTTTTGCATGTGCACATATGTGCGCATGTATGTACAAGGGGGTACTCGAGTATGTGTGCCTGGTGAGGCCCGTAGGGAATCATTCTGGATCCTCTCCCTGCTTATTGCCTTTGCTCTGGGATTTCCCTACTTGGGTCAGAAATGCAGGCCGCTGCCTTTTAGGTAGGATCTGGGGATCCAAACTCAGGTCCTTCTTCCTGTGAGGCAAAGACTTGAACCCCTGAGCCATTTCTCAGCCTGTCTTTTTTCTTTGCAAAGACATAAACTTTTGCAATGGATCTGTTAATGATTTATTTTTGCAAGACTGTTCTCACAGCGGATGACCAACAAATATTTGCCCCATGGAGTGAAGGATGTTGACCTTCTACATTTTCTGAAAGAGGAAAAAGCAAGGCCAGAAATGCAAGAACTCAGAACTTTTTGGGTTCCCTTATCCTTCTCTTAAACACTGTTTCAAAAACAAGAATCTTCTTCACTGATCATCATTGGTGCCCCCCAGAGAATGGTAACTATTAGAGGTGCAGACAAAACACGGTGTGGCTGGACGTCCATTGGAGTATAAATTATTATTATTTTAAGGAAGTCAACCTGTGAAGGGGCCTTTGACCCAGCAGGCAACGGGGCAAGTACTAGGCTATGAAGCAGAGGCACTTCACATCCCACGCAAGGATATGGGGTTCTATTTCCTTCTCAACGTCCTTTGCTTGACTTTGGAGCTGAACGGATCTGTCTGGGCACCTGGCTGAGAGAGATCATGAAGGAGTGCTC
The DNA here is from genome assembly GCA_023101885.1 of Typhlomys cinereus. Lineage (NCBI taxonomy): Eukaryota > Metazoa > Chordata > Mammalia > Rodentia > Platacanthomyidae > Typhlomys > Typhlomys cinereus. The sequence goes on along the minus strand of JALPQD010000746.1, from coordinate 626,398 downwards.
ACGTGTACTTTCTGTGGAAGTCCATTTTGCTTTGTTCCGCAGGACAATGGGAAAAAACCAACAGCAGAAGTAATCAGATAGCAAATAACACCCGTGAATGATTCAGGACAGGTACTTTGTCTGGCACACCCACTCATTCCGGTTTTTTCATTTTAATCTCCCTTGCATGAGTCAGTTTTAATTTTCTTATCCCATTGTCCTGTGTCTTGTCATCTTGTCCCTTATTGATCTGGGCTGGATTTTCTTTTATTTATTTTTTATATTTAATACATTTATTATTATTATTTTAGCTCATACAAACTTAATAGGTACACCAGTTCCCTCCCTCCCTCCTCCTCCCCCCGAACCCACTGCTCCCTCTCCCCCCTCCCCTCACCCCTCCCTCCCATCCCCCAGTGCCTCCCGCCCCAATTCCCAGAGAGTCCTTTCTTGTGCATGCTGGGCTGGATTTTCAAACACAGGAATTTGTCTTGTCATTCTGTCAATCTTAAGCAATGGCACCCATGTTTCTTCCTTTATTTGAGCTTGGCGAACAGCAACTGTCCTCAGGCCTTTAGGTTTGACCCAGAGTCCAATTTTATTATTGAAATCCTCCCATCGGCTTTTCAAAAAATATTCGGTCATGCCACTCTGTGTTTTCACGGAATCCACATAGTTTGTGAGCTACCATGTAAGACAAGATGTCTGACCCACAGCCCTCATTTCATATAAACTAAGCATTTGAAGTCTAACATGATTCTATGATTTCATAGTTCAGTATATGGATTTTGTGTGTAATTCAGTTTGGGTTGGAGAAATGGCTCATATGCCTTACAAGCAGAAGGTCTTGAGTTCAGATCCCAGATTCCACCTAAACCACTAGATGGAAACCGTGGGGGTCTGTACTGGAGGTCCTGGATCTTGGAGTCTGGAAAACTCCAGAACAAAGCAAATAGGATGTAGAAACAATCCAGGTTGATTCCTGAAGTTGCCTTTGGGTCTCCAAAGGCACATGCAATGCCCTCTGATACACACAGACACACACAACATAGATGAATATGTTAAAGAATACATAAAAAGAAATTGCATTATTTATTAAACAAAGCTCCTTTTTATTTTTAATTTTTATTTTTTATTATTTATTCAATTGTGCGTGTATGCATGTGTATGCGTGTGTATGTATGTGTGTGTATGTATGTGTGTGTAGAACCATGGACGAATTCTGGAATCACCATGGACACGTCCACCTCCTCCTTGTTTACTCTGCCCCGGGATTCACAGGTTTTACCCTACCAGGACCAGAAATGCAGGCCACCCCCACTTCCACCCGGCGTCTATACATAGGGTCTAGGATGTGAACTCAGGACCTTCTGCAGAGGTTTAACCCCTGAGCCACCTCTCCAGCCCCAACAAAGCTCCTTTTTAAAAGAATAAATTTATTTATTTGTTTATTGTGTATGTGTGTGTGTATGCACATGTACAAGAGGGCACTTGGGTGTGTGTACCTGCAGAGACTCAAGGGTAACATCAGAAATCATCCTGGATTGCTCTTCTTCCTTATTGCTTTGCTCTGAGATTTCCAGGGCTCTGTCTTCCTGGGTCAGAGTTACAAACTGCCACCACAAACACTTGGCATTTTTATGTGGGATCTGGGGTTCTGAACTCAGGTTCTTTGGTTTTGAGGTAAAGGCTTTAACCCCTGAGCTACCTCCCCAGCCCCAACAAAACTCCTCTAATCCAGTACTATCCAGAGAGTCATCTCAGGTGATCATGGATGATGATGTTGACAATGTTGCTGTGGAAACAGGGTCTCATTGTGTGTCCCACTGTGATCTGGACTCCTAGGACCAATACCATCCTCTGCCTCAGCTCTCTAGGAAGCTGTGACTAAGTCATGTATGTCATCATACCTGACTGAGATTATTTTATAATGGTTACATTGAAGTCAATTTTCTTCATGTACTTACAGGAAGTTTTGCTCACTCTGATGGTTTATTATTATTTATGCTCACGATGTTATGTGCATGCATGCATGTGTACGTGTGGGTGTATGTATAGGTGTGTGCACGGCATAGCATGTGTATATAGGTTAGAAGCCATCTTTGTGGCACTGGTTATCTGTATCCACCTCCTGGTGGGTTTTGGGATAGAGCTCAGATTGTCAGAACTGTGCAGTAATCTCCATGTTTTTGATACTGTTTTTGATACTATAGAGAGTATGGCATTGATAAACAAACATGAAACATAAGCTCATCTAGTCATCCTAGACAAAAGGGACTTCAGATTTAAACCTAAATAAAATCAAGATTTTGAGAATGCATTTAAAATTCTTTCTGAGTGTGTGGAGATGTCTCAGAGGTTCCCACATTTCCTTGATTGCTAGAGATGGATGTTAAAAATGGGTCATTCATATACATGATTTTACTTAGTCATAGAGGTAAATGAAATATGCCATTTGTAGAAAAATAAATGATTCCATAGATAATTAGGTGAAGCAAATTAAATCAGACAGAAAGACAAATATCTGCTTTGTCTCACGTGTAGAATGCAGATTTGATACATGTTCACACACACACACTCACACACACACACAAGTAAACACACATGGTATGAAAGCAGAAGTGGCAAGAAGCAGGGGTCAAGAGATTGTGCTGGATAAATATAACTAAAGTACAGTGATGTGGATGTCTGAAAATGTCATAGTGGCATTATTTTGTTTATCACCTAAAATCAATAAAGATATCATTAAAGTGAAAGAAGGAACCCAATGGAAAAACAAATGCAAGGTGAAAAAACTAAGCAAGAGCCTTCATCCATCTGTCCAGGCATCCATCCGCCCTTCTTTTCGTCCATCCATCCATCTGCCATCTGCCCACCCACCCATCCATCCACCCATCTATCCATCCAAAATCCACCACCCACCCATCCATCCACCATCCATCCATCCATCCATCCATCCATCCATCCATCCATCCATCCACCCATCCATACATCTACCCACCCATCCATCCATCCACCCACCCATCCATCCACCCACCCATCCATCCACCCACCCACCCATCCATGGTGCAGCACACAGCTAAGGATCATGTGTTGACAGCATATACACCTGTCAAAGAGCATTGACCTTGGTTTTCTGGGGCTCACTTTTCATGAAAAGGTCACCATTTGCCCTGTCAGTGACTGTAAGATATCACAAAACAGAACTTGCTGGAAGAGCAATCAATATCCACAAAACAGAATGAAATAGTGGCTAAAGGATTAATGGATCGGGGTCTCATCCTGTAAGTAGTACAGGAAGCCTAGGAGAAGAGATGCCATTGTAGGTAAGAGTTGGAAAAACCGACAGGTAGGATCTGCTAGGGAGGGCATAGGCAAAGGGTTAGGGTTAGACAAGAGAAATCTATAGGAGTGATTTAAATAGTGACACCATGAATGAAGTGTTGGGCCCAGTGTTGAAAAGGAGAACATGCACGTGCGAGAGGAGAGAAATGAGTTCATTCTTACTTAACCATGGACTCATTATTTAATGCCAGGATTATTGATAACAACTTTCCCTCTTTCAGCGGTTTCCAAGAACAAAACTCATTTAGAAGGTGACAGACCGTAGAGGCCTCTGTGCTTACGTCTGTCCTTTCATCTCATTGATCATGGCCAAGATCTTCAATTCAACGTCAGCTGGAGGATTCTGGTAGTGAGAGGACATTGTCTCTTGCCAAGACATAATAGGATTCGGTGTGGCATCCCAGTCCTTATGCACCTGCCTTGCCACCTGCTAGGACAGAGGCTACACAAAAGGCCTCTTGTTCATACCCCCTACCACAAGGTGTCTACACTCGAGAGATAATGTTTTCATTTACTTCCATGGTGTTTTGGGACATCCAATGGTGTCCTTTCCTTAGGGTATCAGATAATAACAACTAGATCAGAAAGGATTCTCTTTTCCAGTCAAGAAAACCAGAAGATTCCTAATAATTGCTTGGATAAGCTTTCCTCTTCCAGAAACAGACACTCTTTCATAATTCCAAAGACACTCAGAGAAGTCTGTCATCCTTCAATGTCCCACAGTCTGGACATGTATTTATGGATCAACTTCTAGAACAAAGGATGGTTCACTTTAAATTGTTCTCAGATAATACTTTGGATGGGCTTGTGTTTTAGAAGAGAAATAGAGAGAGACCTGAGATACAGTCAGATGGACAATTTTTTTTTGCATCTGAAAGTACTTGCTGTACTTAAGAGAAAGAGGGAATGTGTAAGAGACATCTTATCATGTGCTTGTATATTTATGGAAAAAAACTACAAAATTTTCATACTCATATAATTCCAACTTATAGATGTGTCTGCTGCGTAGAATTTGCGGGCAAGATGAACCACATTTCCTTCTTTCTATCATTCTGTAGTTCTGCAGATCTCCACCTTTGCTCTCCCCCCTCCCTTCTCTGAAAAATTGAAGCCAGGGACCAGAGTGACATTCCGAAGACAAATAGTACTTTTTCCTTTTCTGGATGAGAACTTTGTGAACTTTGTGGTCAGGATGGAAGGGGATAGAAATGGCAATGGCCTAGCCCATGATATGATCTAACCCGGATCCAACTCATCACCTGAAACTAGAAGCTGGATGTGGAAACACAGCCCGGATCAGCTACCACCCTCTGGCTATTTCTTGACACTCGGATACCTTGAATTTTATAAACTGAACCTTGGCACACAGGTGTGATTAAGCATTAAATCCCATATGAAGCGATAGTTTATTTGATCTGTTAGTTGCCTCAGCTGATGGCTTCTTCCATTAATTAGAAATTTTTTCTTATACTTAATGACTATCTTTTTCTGTGAACCACAGACACCCCATAGTTGTGAGCATTTTTCCCAAAGAGGCTTGAAAAGAGGGAGAGGAGGGAACTGATGTCGAGTCCTTCCACTTCGAGAGAAGCGAATCTTTACCGGTTGTTTTTAGTTCCCACTTCCACCAACACCCTTTGACATAGTCTGCAGGGGCATCATAAGAACCGAGTGACGGTGGGAGTACTATTGACATCAAGTGTACAGACACCAGGGTAGTTGGTAATCTCAGATACCATCAGTGACAGTGTTAAGAACTAGAAAAGCTGGTCACTAGTGCGCGTATAAGGCCTTCTACTCCGGCTTGGAGCTGTGAGTTTGGTAAGATACCAGCAGGACCATGGGGCCTTCTATCTGCCAGTATGCTGGGCTCAGTCTTATATCCATGCCTCTCTCCTTGATTTCTTTGCATACCAGGAGGCTTTTCCACCTGTCACCTTCAATTCTTCATATTCATGTCTTGCACTTCATGAAACCTTCTTTTCTGGAGTGTGTGCAGCTCATGAAGATTTTAACCTATTTTCTCTCCACTTTCTCCTCTTCTGTTTCTTCTTCTTCCTCCTCCTCCTCCACCTTTTCCCTTCTTCTCTTTTTCTTTTCCTCCTTTTCCTCTTCCTCCTCTTCTTTTTCTTTGTTCTTCTCTTCCTCCTCCTTCTCCTCCTTTTTTCTTCTCTTCCTCTTTTTCATTCTCCTTCTCCCCCTTTTTTCCTTTTCTTTCTACTCTTCTTCGTCTTCCTCATCCTCTTCTTCTTCCTCTCTCTCCTCTTTCTCCTCTTCACACTCTCTTCTTAGACAATTCCATGTGTCCAAGTACAGCCCAAAACGCATTATCTTCCTACCTTAGCTTTCAGAGTGCCATGAGTATCAGAATGTTCCACCATATCTGGCTTTAATGGTCTCTTTCTTCCAAATATCTTGTTTTTTTCTAATTTTCATTATTATGCTCATTCATTTTGCCCAATAATGTATTTTCCCAGAACATCCAATAGTTATTTCAACAAATGCATCAAATTTCTCCTGGATGTGGCTCAAGGCAGATCTTAAACTAATAGATAATTTTCAATGATTTGATTTATTTCTGACATATCATCTGGTATAATATTTTCCTCTTCTCTCAATCATTGTAATTTTCTTTACTTACAAAAAAGTTAGTGGGAAGGAATTTAAGAAGACCTAATAGGTATAATGAGAATCTGTGTTCACAATTGGAGGAATTAATATTGGGAAAATGTCCCAGCTTCCACAGACTGACCCCTGACAAATGGCCAATAAATTTTTTTTTCAGAGACAGAAAAGTAATCTTATAATTCCAATTGAAACATAAAACATACAAAGCCGCTGCAAGGAAGAAGGATCACAGCACCTGCCTTGAAATTTTATTGAGACGGGAATTGTAGGAGCATCCCTAAATTCAGAGTAGTTGGGGTTCTGAGACAGGAGGTTCCCAAGTGCAGGAGCATCCTGGGCTCAAAGAAAACGAATGAGCAAAACTATGAGACAAGAGTGCAATAATGGAAACAAAATGACACTGTCATTAAAAGAGACACAAATAACAGTGAACACACAGATTCAGGCATGTGTAATAAATTACTTGTGTGGGATCTGGGATCTGCATTCAGGTCCTTCTGCTTGAAAGACAGAGGCTTAACTCCAGATGCCACATGCAAGTGCCAGGCGGTAATGGCGAGGCCTGCACTTCTGGCCCTGGTGGGCACAGCCTGGAAAAATCCCAGGGCAAAACAAAAAGGAGGTAGAAGCAACCCAGGATGATTCCTGAAATCACCCTTGGGCCTCCACAGGCATACACAGTGTACTCTGATACACACACACACACACACACACACACACACACACACACACACACAAAGAATTTTTTTAGCATATAAGGTTTTTTTCCTATTTCCTGGTTCAATATAGTTCTATGTTGTTATTTTCTTTTTAAAATTTTTTATTTAATTTTTGCATATGTAGGTGTGGGTATGTTTAGGTGGTTTTCTCTTTTATTAAATGTGACAAGGACTGTTAGATGCCCCCTAAAATGTTAACCTATGTTTTAGGTCTTGTGTAAACCAATGGTCACATAAACATCATTTTTTCTTGATATATACTTTGATATATACTTGATATATATATTTCTTCTTAAAAACATAAGCCCATGCAATGTACAATCTGGAATCACTTTACAAGTCTATCTATCATGAACTAGACAGTGATCTGTACATATCTGTCCCTGAATGTGGCACATTGAAAGCTTCTAGAGTTTTCTAGTTCACTAAATTTTGTTGGGAAGCCTGAAGAAGTCTCATGTGAAAAAGGACGGATGTCACCACTCCATTATGTTGAATCTTTTTGTCCCCCCGCAAATTTCTTTTTTTTTTAATTTTAGCTCATACAAACTTATTAGGTACACCAGTTCCCTCTCTTCCTCCTCCTCCCCCCATACCCCCTGCTCTCCCTCCCCATCCCTCTCCCTCCCCATCCCCCAGTGCCTCCCACCCCAATTCCCAGAGAGTCCTTTCTTGTGCATGTCTGATTTTCCTCTGGGCCCTCCTCTCCGATGACGTACAAGGACCCAGTGGCCTTTCCCTGAACCCTTTCCCGTGTTCCCCTTAGGTATAGGAACACTGCTGTAGCTGCCAATCCTTTACCTCCAAGGCTCTTGGTGCCTTTAGCAGATGCTAGACTTTGTGAGGTCCACAGTGGGTTGGACAATGCGCAGGGCATGCAAAGCCCAATTATGATTGCTTCAGCCCTAACTAGCATAGAGTATCTTATGTATCATTGCTCCTCCCATCCTCCGCAAATTTCTGTATCTGTCTTTTCTGAGTATAATCGCTGTTATTTGATTCCTCAAGGAAGATCTCCATGAAACATCCTGAGACGTCATCCAGCTTAAAGAAGAGATAGTCTCTTCAGTAGAGACACAGGTGCCTCTTGTGGTGAATTTTTTGATGAATGGGAAGCGTCCTGAGGACTTTGTTTCATCTGAGGACAAAAATGGTTTCATGAGGATGGGAAACTGGGACAGAATATGGCAAAAAAGGTTGGAGAGATGGCTCATGGGTTAAGACTCTGCCTCACAAGCAGAAGGTCCTGAGTTCAGATCCCAGGTCCCATGTAAAAATGCCAGGCTGAAGCAGGAGGCCTGCACGTCTGGCCCTGGTGGGTGAAGCCTGGGAAATCCTAAAGCAAAGCAAAAAGGAGGTAGAAACAACCCAGGATGATTCCCAGAATCGCCCTTGGTCCTCTACAGGAACACACAATACCCTCTCTCTTTCTCTCCCTCTCTCTCTTTCTCTCTCTCTCTCTCTCTCTCTCTCTCTCTCTCACACACACACACACACACACAAACACACACACACATACACACACACACACAAACACACACACACACACACACACACATGCACACAATAGATAAAGGGTAAAAAAATCTGCAAAAGAGACAATGTTCTATTTCACTATCACAATTCTGCACTTGACTTTGGATTGAAGAACAAGGTCAAGGGTGATGGGGCAAAAGTAAACACACGAATACTTATGCTTATACCTTTCATCTTAAATCATTTTGTTCTGGCAGCTTCTGCTCCTGCTGAAGATGCTGATACTAAACCAAACCTTCATGGGTCCTTAAGGAGGCACTCACAGATACATTTTTCTTCTTTTCTGTGCTGGTACTAACTTTGCTTTTCTTGTTACGGTGTCATCCCTGACACCACATTGCAAGCCTCCCCTGTTTCTTGACCTGCCTACTTTTCCTAACTTCTTTCTTCTTCTCAAGAATCATTTTCTCTTAGGCCTCTGGACTTACTATTCCCTCCCCCTAGGACACGTTCTTAGCACCATCCCTTGATATCATTATCCATGTATCCAAACCTCAGCTGTAGTGAAGACTTTTCCACAATTACCGCCCCCAAATAGCTTACATGAATTGGTAGACTCTGATCAAAATGCAAGCTCTTCAAGACCCAGAACATGGGCCAAAGTGTTCTTCAAACCGAATGCCCATTTGACAGAGGTTGCAATTCACAGGAGATGGTCGGTTCAACAGTGGATGAGTGCACGTTGGGTGCATTGATGAAGACTCACCCCTTTTTTCCCTCTGTAGCAGCAAGAAAACTTAAAAGGAACCATTAAACAGAGGTTGGTTGGGGCAGGGATAGGGTGAAAACCTTGAAGAAGGAGATATAAAAGACCACAGGTGGGAAGGTGGAAAAGAGAATAATGGAGGAAATATTTAAGTGAGGGAGGAGTTGAGGGGATAGGGCATAGGAAGGGCTGGACAGTAACAAATAGAAATCTCCTATATTATAGCAAAAAACATTTTGTTCCACCCAGAGTGTGAATAAGCATATCCTACACAGGGGAACACAGAGAGAGGAAGATAAGGTATAGCAGAAAATGTCCTATGATGCTCCTACTAGAAGCCATAGGCAGTTAAAATTGCCAGTGCAAGGTATATGATTCTGTCTAATAAGTTGCTGGTCAGAGACATCATAAGGCTCCTCCCTACCCCCACTCCCAAATACTCTAGGCTTTTGCCTGTCCTCTTGGTTGACCTCTGGAAATGGACAGTAAGAGCCTATTGCTGGAGACTCACATTGAATCACAGGATGAAGGGTGGGTGGGGGAACCAGCTGGAATTCGTCTGGAAGATTCCTCCTTTCTGGCCAGCTTTCATAGCACCAGAAAGTACTATGTAAGCTTCTAGGGAAAAAAAAAAACAGTTAACGGCCTCATCAGTCTGTGAAAGCTGCAAGCCACCATAACAACTGCCCTGGCAAGAGGTGACCGCCAGTGCAATAGCGGCATGAACATCAAGTGGGCAACCAAATGCTTTCTGATTGGATTCAAGGCCCACTTTTCTGCACGGATCATATTTCTAGTACTGTAAACCAGGCCAAGAGCCTATGAAAGGGGAGGACATAAGCTATAGGGAGTGGATATAAGCTATTAAGATTTGGTTATAAAAAACTTAATGTCAAACTGCTTTAACCTGTGGATTCATTTTTAATGGTGCAACTTGTTTTTATTTAAATATTTTAAATTAATTTGAGGTGATATACTAATGGTATGCATCTAAATATACTAATGATGGGTTTCATTATGATGTAGTTATTCTTATGTATCATTGTATTTTGGTCATGTTTGCCTCCTCTAGAACCTTTCCTCTTTCTTCTTCTCTACTTTTGTTGTTCTTCCTCACTCCAGATAGTACCTGTTTTGCTTTTATGTTATACGTGGATGCATGTATACAGAGATGCCTGCATATAGACAGATAGATAGACAACTAGAAAAGGTGGTGGATGACAGATACATAGAGGTAGTAAGTGTATATGACAGCCAATGTGATATTTGTCTTTTGAAGTTTGGCTGATTCTGTTTGACTTGATGATTCCTTGATCCACCTATTTCCCTGTAAGAAAAATAAAACCTTTGTTTACTCATATTTTGGTGGGCATCCAATCTGCTACCATAGCTTGGCAACTGTGAAATTGCTGCATAATTGCGATGTTGAGCACAGCTTGTCAGCATGTTGTTTTCCCCCAGAGCTTGTCAGCATGTTGTTTTCCCCTGTAGATCATTGGATACGTAGTTGGGTTTGCCTATTGACAGTCTTTCTCTCCCGCAACCTGCATAGCACCTTCCGGTACCAGGAACTGCTAATCTGCAGGTCAGTGCCACATCACCTCTAGCTTGATTTCCCCTGCGTGTGTCCTGTGATCAATGTGTCTTCAGTAACAGGGTTTTACCATCAGGTTTTCATGGCCGACCAAGAGCAGTGCTGTAAGTTACATTATTTTGGTGCCCTTTGGGGCCTTTCTTTTTTAAAAATTTTTTAATTATTTATTCAATTGTGCGCGCACGTGTGTGTGTATGTGTGTGTGTGTGTGTGTGTGTGTGTGTGTGTGTGTGTGTGTAGAACCTCAGGCGAATTCGGGAAACACCATGGACTGCCTCAACCTCCTCCTTGTTTACTCTGCCCTGGGATTCACAGGCTCCGTCCTACCAAGACCAGAATCGCAGGCCCCCCCGGTGCTTCTGCCCAGCGTCTATATGTAGGGTCTAGGATCCGAACTCAGGACCTTCGGCCTGCAAGGCAGAGGCTTATCCCCTGAGCTATCTCTCCAGCCCCCCTTTGGGGCCTTTCTGACCAAAATCTCATGTGGAGATATCACATGGCCCAGTCCTGGGAGTTTTGCTTATTCTCCCTTAGCTTCTGGAAGGAATTATCTCAAGGCATTTTCTGTTTCCCCTTTTCCTTTACTTTCTGTGTACCCCTATAGAAACTACCTCCATTAAATAATCTTTAAATTTTCATTTTTTTATTTATTTTCACGTTTTTACAATTTCTTTTTTTTTTAACATTTTTAATTATTATTTCCACTCCTACAAACTTAGTAGGTACACTGGTTTCCTCCTTCCCTCTTCCTCCCCCCCCCCGACTCCCCTGATCCCCCTCCCCTCACCCTTCCCTCCCCATTGCTCAGTGCCTCCCCCCCAATCCCCGGAGAATGCTTTAATGTGCATGCCAGACTCTCCTCTGGGCCCTCCTCTCCGATGACTTACAAGGACCCAGTGGAATTTCCCTGAACCCTGTCCTGTGTTCCCCTTAAGCATAGGAACACTCAGCTCCCCAGGTAAGTGAGTGAGAGAGCCCCACCCCGGAGCCTCCGGCCCACCCTGCGAGCACCCAGGCTGACTCCGGCTTGGCCTGGGCCCCGACCCCAGCCCCTTGCATCTTACGGCCCCTGCATGCCTCTGCCGCCCCACCCCCAGATCCCAGGTGAAGAATTCTGCCATCAACATCAGACCCTCTGCCTCTCGGTCCACTGGGGACCTACACACGGGGTCCATGGAAGACACACTGCTACCCAAAATTCAATAGAGTCCAAAGGAAATCAAGCAAAACTCCAAGGAACAAAGGGAACACAGGCCATACATCTGGACTCCACTACAATCATTATATCACTTGGGCAAGATTCGTCACATACAGCCCAAACATAAGTAAACCTTTTTTTTCCCTTTTACCTTACTGATCCTTTCTAGTATCAATTGCTGTAGATCAACTTCCTCATACAGCCACCCCAAAAACATACAACTCCAGGGAGTACTCCACTCACCCTCACATATCACCAAGATACTAAATCGTAAAAGTGCACTACCATACTAATATTCACCCCCTGGTTACTTAACCTGACTTAACTGATGTACTAACAGCCTAATAGCATCATCTAGGATATAACAATAACAATACACGAACATACCCAATCCAAGGCAAGCACTAGTAATAACTGGCAAGTGTAACAATACCAATTACATCAGTTCAGTGAAAAACACACAGAAACTGAAAGGTCCTAAGAAACAAAACAACAATGCCCAAGTCAAACATGAGAAACAAAACCCAAGAAGACCAAGCTCCCACTGAAAGAATTAATCCCATACTGATGGATTCCGGCCAGAAGAAATTCACAGAAAATAGCCATGAAATCCAGACCCAACATAATGACTTTCAGAGTATGATCATTACCATGATTAATACTATGAAAGAGGAAATCCGAGAAGAGTTAAACAACCGTATCAACCACTTTGAACAGGAACACAACAGGCACTTGGAGGAGTTGAGAAAAACAGTTCAAGAAACAAAAACAGGCATAGAGCAGTTAAAACAGTCTCAGGCAGAGTTTAAAATTGAACTAAAAGACAAGTTATCTTCAACCCAAAACTCAACAGAGAGTCTTAGCAGCAAAACAAATGAGGCAGATAATAGAATTTCAGATCTTGAAGACAAAGTGGGAGAATATACCAGCTCAATGGAAGAGATTGTTAAAGCCAAAAAGATAATTGAGAGGAACATTCAAGAGATAGGGGACACCCTGAAGAAGCCTAACATGCGCATTCATGGAATACCAGAACAAGAATCCCAAAATACCACACCTGAGGAAATATTTCAAATCATCATAAATGAAAACTTCCCACAACTAAAGAATGAGAGGCCTATCGAAATACAAGAGGCATTTCGCACTCCAAGCAGATATGACCAAAATAGAAAATTGCCACGGCAAATAATCGTCAAAACACTCCACATTCAAGACAAAGAAAAGGTGCTGAGAGCATCAAGAGAAAAAAAAGCAACTCACCTTTAAAGGTAAACCTATTAGAATAACAAATGACTACTCAATGGAAACAGTAAAAGCAAGAAGAGCTTGGAGAGACATACTTCAAGTATTAAATGAGCAAAAATGCCAACCCAGACTGATATACCCGGCAAAACTATCTGTCATGATTGAAGGAGAAAGAAAAGTTTTCCAGCACAAAGACAACTTGAAGGAATACATGTCACCAGGCCTTCAAAAAATGGTAGAAATGATACTCAAGCTTGAAGATAAGAACAAGCGTATCCAGAAGGACAGAACGAAAGAATAATACCACCAAAACATAAATATCAAACAACACAATTACAAACTCTACTAAACATAAAAAATGTCCAGAATTAAAAATAATTTCTCCATTATAACATTAAATGTCAATGGTATTAATTCACCGATTAAGAGACATAGATTACAAACTTGGATTAAAAACAACAATCCAACAATCTGCTGCCTTCAGGAAACTCATCTCACCACAAAAGATAGGCACTTCCTAAGAATGAAAGGCTGGTCCAAAATCTTGCAAGCTAATGGAACCAGGAAACAGGCAGGGGTAGCAATTATGCTTTCTGACAAAGTGGACTTCAAACCAAAGAAAATCATAAGAGACACAGATGGATACTACATTTTAGTCACAGGTACAATTCACCAGGAAGATTTCACAATACTGAACATATATGCACTCAATAAGGGCCCCTCCACATTCAATAAGAAAACCCTATAGCGTCTAAAGCCACAAATCAACCCCCAAACGATAATTCTTGGGGACTTCAACACCGCCCTCTCAACATGGGATAGATCAACAGGTCAAAAGCTTAACAGAGACACTTTGGAACTTAATCAAACCCTTAAAGAAATGGACCTTACAGATCTCTATCGAACTTTTCACCCACGCACCAAAGAATATACATTTTTCTCAGCAGCACACGTAACATTCTCCAAAATAGATCACATATTGGGCCACAAAATGAATCTCCACATATACAAAAAAGTTGAAATTTTTACCTGTGCCCTATCAGACCACCACGGCCTAAAGCTGGGCATCCACAACACAACAAACAAGAGAAAATACACTAACTCCTGGAAACTTAACAATATAATGCTGCATGAGAACTGGATTCAAGAAGAAATTAAACAGGAAATTCAAGATTTCCTGAAAACGAATGATAATGAAAATACAACTTACCAAAATCTCTGGGACACAAAGAAAGCTGTCCTAAGAGGTAAGTTCATAGCTCTTAATGCCTACATCAATAAAAAATGGAAACATCAGAAATAAACAACTTAACAATGCACCTTAGAGCTTTAGAGAAACTAGAGCAATCTGATCCCAAAAGTAGTAGAAGAGAGGAGATTAGCAAAATAAGGGGAGAAATATCTGAAATTGAGGTTAGGGAAACTATACAGAGAATCAACCAGTCAAAAAGCTGGTGATTACTAAAAATCAGTAAGATTGATACACCCCTAGCTAAATTAACCAAAAGCAGGAGAGAGAAAACCCAAATTAACAAAATTAGAAATGAACATGGAGTTATCATTACTGATACCCAAGAAATCCAGAGAATTATAACATCATATTTCAAAAACTTATACTCTGTGAGGTTTGGCAACACAAAAGCGATGGATGAATTTCTAAGTAAACACAACTTACCTAAATTGAATCAGAAAGTTGTGAATTATTTAAATAGTCCTATAACATATAAGGAAATTGAAGAAGTAATCTCCAATCTTCCCACCAAAAAATGTCCTGGACCAGATGGATTCAGCACAGAGTTCTACAAGACATTTAAGGAGTTAATAACACCAATACTCCTTAAACTGTTCCATCAAATAGCAAAGGAAGGAACACTACCAAATTCCTCTATGAAGCTAATATTGTTTTAATCCCAAAACCTAATAAAGTTTCACTTAAAAAAGAAAACTATAGGCCGATCTCTCTGATAAACACAGACGCAAAGATTCTCAACAAAGTCTTAGCAAATCGGATTCAAAAACATATCAAAAAGATCATTCATGGGGACCAAGTAGGCTTCATCCCTGGCACACAAGGTTGGTTCAACATACACAAATCAATAAATGTAATGCATCATGTAAACCAGTCCAAAGTCCAAGACCACATGATACTCTCGATAGATGCAGAAAAAGCTTTTGACAAGATCCAAGAGCCTTTTATGATCAAAACGCTAGAGACAGTAGGAATGGAAGGAACCTTTATCAATATAATAAAAGCTGTATACAACAAGCCCACAGCAAGGATTATGCTCAATAGGGAACAATTGGAAGCATTCCCACTTCGATCAGGAACGAGACAAGGCTATCCACTCTCACCACTTCTATTCAATATTGTACTTGAAGTCTTAGCTGAAGCTATAAGACAAGAAAAGGACATAAGAGGGATTCAAATCGGCAAGGAAGAAGTCAAGCTATCCCTATTTGCAGATGACATGATCTTATACCTGAGGGATCCCAAAAACTCCACCAGGAAGCTCCTGGAAATAATTGAGAAGTTCAGCAGGGTGGCAGGATACAAAATAAATGTGCAAAAATCAGAGGCCTTCCTATATGCCCAGAATGAAAGAAGTGAAAAAAGCCTTGAGAGAAACAATCCCATTTACTATAGCCTCTAAAAAAATGAAATACCTTGGTATAAACCTAACCAAGGAGGTAAAAGACCTTCACAATGAAAACTTTAAAACCCTAAAGAAAGAAATTGCAGAAGACATCAGAAGGTTGAAAGACCTCCTGTGTTCCTGGATTGGCAGAGTCAATATCGTAAAAATGACCATCCTACCAAAGGCAATATACAAATTCAATGCTATACCAATTAAAATCCCAAAGCAATTCTTTAAAGAAGTTGACCAAACAATCTCAAAATTCATATGGAGGCACAAAAGACCCAGGATAGCAAAGACAATCCTGAGTAACAAAAACACTGCTGGAGTATTACCATACCAAACCTTAGTCTATACTACAAATCTATAGTTATAAAAACAGTCTGGTACTGGCTCCAAAATAGACACACAGACCAATGGATAAGGATTGAAGACCCAGATATAAGCCCACAAAATTACAGCCATTTGGTCTTTGACAAAGGGGCCCACAAAATCCAATGGGAAAAAAACAGCATTTTCATCAAATGGTGCTGGCAAAACTGGATCTCCACATGCAGAAGATTAAAGCTGGACCCGTACTTGTCACCATGTATAAGACTTAATTCCAAATGGATCAAGGACCTTCATATAAGGCCATAGTTGACCGTAGTTGAAAGGGTAGGAAACTCCCTCGAGCTGTTTGGGCTAAGCCAACAGTTCCTAAACAGACGTCCCATGGCACAGTCACTGCTACCAACTCTCAACAGTTGGGATCTTGTGAAATTAAAGAGCTTCTGTTGAGATAAAGAGATTGTAACATGAGCTCAAAGGCAAACCACAGAATGGGAGAAAATCTTCATTAACCATATATCTGATAGAGCTCTACTGTTCATAGTGCACAAAGAACTTAGAAAACTAAACACCAAGGAAACCACTGGCCCAATTAAAAAAATGGGCCCTGGAACTTAAAAAAAATTTTACCAGGGATGAAATTAAAATATCTAACAAATATCTTAAAAAATGCTCCACCTCTTTAGCCATCAGGGAAATGAGAATCAAAACTTCCCTGAGATACCATCTCACCCAGTCAGGATGGCAAAAATCCACAATACAAACAACACCAAATGCTGGAGAAGATGTGGAGAGAGGGGAACTCTCCTACATTGCTGGTGGGAATGCAGGCTCATACAGCCACTCTGGCGAGCTGTCTGGAGATTCTTAAAGAAATTAAAGATTGAAATGCCTGCAATTCCACTTCTGGGAATAACCCCCCATACAGCAGAGGTTCACATCAATAGCACAAGTGCGACCATGTTCATAGCAGCACTGTTTACAATAGCAAAGTCATGGAATCAACCCAAATGTCCAACAGTTGACGAGTGGATGAGAAACTGTGGTATATCTATAAATGGAGTCTACTCAATAAGATCAAAAAGGGATGAATTACTGGAATTTGCTGGGAAATGTATGTGAATTAGAACAGGAGTTAAGGAAGCAGCCCAAACCCAGAAAATGAAGCACCGTAATGTTACGCCCGAATGGTGGCTTCTAGTACCAAACCCACCCAGCCTACCTTGAGACACTCAATGTAAATCTATGTAATACCTACAGTAATTGGCAGGATTATGAAACGGAGGGATGTGGTATGGAGGCCACACCATAAACAAGGGAGAGAAGGGGGACGCTAGGTTACATCAGAGAAAAATAGCCCTCCATCATAGGCTCAAGTAAGTAAATGAGAAACTGGTTAAGTTCGCAGAGTTCGGTTCCGATCATTCATAACTCGTGGGGTAAGATCTTTCACCAGAAGGGGAGGGCATATAGTCTGGCAGATATACAAGTTAACCTTTTGCAAATGGTGATTGACTCCTCCCTCATGGTGCAGGTTTCACGATTTTATTACACTAAACCAAGCGTTTGTATGTGTCGCGGTCTTATGAGGGGCTGTCGTGGCCAGTTTAAAACACTTTTTGGTCAACTTGGCCAGGGGGCATACAGGCCCGCGGATGGAGGAAGGGCATCTCCAGCTAGCAAGAGCTCGCAAAAGAAATCAAAAACAAACCACTCCGAACTCAGAGACCTATATCAATCCCCTAAACTAGGCTAGATTATCTCTCCCCATTCATGAGTAGAGGGACTTGTTCGGCAAGAGGG